>OU342733.1:334287484-334319984 GCA_910589765.1 Avena atlantica
GAAATTTGCTTGGACTGAAGGATGTGAACTCAGTTTCCAAGAATTGAAGAAGAGACTAGTGACAGCACCAGTCCTATGTCTGCCAGATTTGGAGAAGGATTTCCAAGTTTATTGTGATGCATCTCATCATGGATTAGGTGCAGTTCTGATGCAAGAAGGGAAAGTTGTGGCTTATTCCTCGGGACAACTCAAAACTCATGAGGTGAATTATCCTACTCATGATTTAGAGTTAGCCTCTGTTGTCCATGCACTCAAAACATGGAGACATTATCTTTTTGGAAAGCGATGTGAAGTGTTCACAGATCACAAAAGTTTGAAGTATATCATCACTCAGAAAGAAATCAACATGGGGCAAAGAAGATGGCTAGAACTCATCAAGGACTATGACTTGAGTTTGCAATACCACCCCGGTAAAGAAAATGTTGTAGCGGATGCACTAAGCCCTAAGGTATTTGTGAATGGCCTTACTAAGGGAGAGTTGCCAGATGATCTGTGTGCCCAATTTAGAGACCTCAGGTTGGAGATTGTGCCTGGGGGACATCTCATGTCATTAGATGTTTAACCCACCTTGTTGGACAAAATCAAGGAAGCCCAAAAGACAGACAAGGAAATTGAATATATTAAGGAAAAGATTGGTAAGGGAAAAGCCAAAGGATTCCATGAAGACGAACAGGGTACTTTATGGTATGGAAAACTTATCTCCGTTCCGCAAGATCCGGAGCTTAAGAAACTGATATTACAAGAAGCACACAACTCACCATATTCCATTCATCCAGGTAACACCAAAATGTACATGGATATGAAGGAAAGAGTTTGGTGGAATAATCTCAAGAAAGACATCGCCGAACATATTGCTTTGTGTGATGTATGCAGTAGAGTGAAAGTGGAACATCAGAAACCAGCAGGATTGTTACAACCACTACCTATTCCTGATTGGAAGTGGGACAAGATTGGCATGGATTTCATCACTGGATTGCCAAGGACCGGGTCAGGATATGATTCTATTTGGGTAGTAGTGAATCGCCTAACTAAAGTGGCTCATTTCATACCCGTGAAGACAACCTATACAAGTGATAAGTTGGCCAAGATCTATATGAATAGGATTGTGTGTCTGCATGGAGTACCCAAGAGTATTGTGTTTGATAGGGGAACTCAATTCACTTCTCATTTTTGGAGGCAACTTCATGAGTCATTGGGAACGAGATTGGAATTCAGTACTGCTTTTCATCCCCAGACTGATGGACAGACATAAAGGACCAACCAGATTTTAGAGGATATGTTGAGGTCATGTGCCCTAGACTATGGAGCTAGTTGGGATGAAAGTCTGCCTTACGCAGAATTCTCTTACAACAACAGCTATCAAGCCAGTATTGAGATGGCACCGTTTGAGTTTCTCTATGAGAGAAAGTGTACTACCCCATTGCTATGGAATGGTGTGGGAGAAAGAAACTTGTTCGGGCCTGAACAAATCAAAGAAGCTGAAGAGAAAGTCAAGTTAGTAAAGGATAGATTGAAGATAGCACAGTCCCGACAGAAGAGCTACGCAGATCCTAAGCGTAGAGAGGTCACCTATGAGGTGGGTGATAGAGCTTATCTTAGAGTGTCACCACTTCGTGGAGTGAAGAGATTTGGAGTCAAAGGAAAATTGGCCCCAAGATATGTTGGACCATTCAAGACTCTGAGTCGTAAAGGAGAAGTAGCTTATGAGATTGAATTGCCGGAATCATTGTCTGCCGTTCATAATGTGTTTCATGTGAGTCAGCTAAAGAAATGCCATCCAGAGATGGAAGAGACTTCTTTGAAGGATACTATACATTTGGAGGAGGTCCAATTGGAAAGTGACCTCACCTATGAGGAAAACCCTATCAAGATTCTTGAGACTGCAGAAAGAGTTACTCGGACAAAGACTATCAAATTCTGCAAAGTTCAGTGAAACCATCATTCCGAAGAAGAAGCAACATGGGAAAGAGAAGATGACCTTCGGAAAGACCACCCTCACCAGTTGCTAGCCAATCCGAATCTCGAGGGCGAGATTCACCTTAAGGGGGTTAGATTTGTAACATCCCAAAAATCATGATTTCAAAGCTTGCACATGCATTCATAATCATGTTAGGATCATTTCAAATGATATTTCAAAAACAGAAGCATTTGAATGTCTATTATTTTATGTAAGCAAGGCAATGGATCACTGCTACTCTCTAGCATGAGATTATTTTTTTAAACTAGAAAGATTTGAACTTAGAGTTGATTGATATTTTCTAAAGCCTGGACAAAGTTTTCAAAACAAAGTATGAATTTAAAACCATTCATATGCCTTTGTTAAAAAATGGTTAAGGCATTATTTTATTTAAATTCCAATGGGACAAAGTATTTTGAGTGAGCAACTTTGTTCTGTAGACAAAAAGGTGCAAGTTCTACTTTACAAAAATTCAGAACAGGTTTGAATTCAAACCCATTTGAAAACCATTTGAAATTGATTCCAGAAAATCAAATCAGAAATAGAAAAAGATAAAAGAAATGGAAAAGGGCTGGCGCTAGCATTTCGGCCAATAACAGAACCAGCCCACCCGGGTCAGTCTCCCTCGACCCCCCCCCCTCTCTCACCCGCGTGAAACGTACCCCGCAGCCACTGACGCTGGGCCCTCTCCACGTCAGCGTCGTCTTCCCCGAATCATCGCGCGCAGAAGCCGCTCTGTCGTTACCTCTCTGCAGTGACGCCACGATTAAACCCAGCGTAAATTCCATTGATTGGCCGCGTGATTGCCGCCCCTGCTCCGGCTACAAAACCCCCTCTCCACCCCGCACTTTCCCCCCACTCCACTCGCTCGCTCCGCCACCAGGCTGCCCCTATTTTGCATTACACCGCCGCAGACAGAGCCAACTTCGGCGAGGTATTTCGGTAAGCCTCGTATTCGCGCCCACTCCTCGTTCACTTTGAGATGACCCCCTGTTCCATGCGCATCTCCTGATACCCTTTGCTCATCTGTTTGTGATCCAGAGCGTCGACTTCGACGAGCACCGTGGGCATCCGATGTCGCCTCCAACTCCGGCGAGAGACTTAGGTAAAACCCGACCACCCCGTGCCTTCTCTTTGACCCTGCAGGTTCGCCTGAGTGTTGTGCACACACTGATACCCTCTGTTTGTGCTAGGGTGGCCAGAAACGTCGCCTTCGTCGCCGTCCGAGCAAACCCGACGCTGCCCCAACTCCGACGAGCCCTAGCAACCTCTGCAGCACGCCCCCGCCCAAGCCAACGATACCTTGAGCACCGTCGTGTTCACGCGAGTCTGGTAAGACACTACCCAGCCCGTAGCCCCCTCTGGAACCACCGGAACATCGTTGGCAGAAGCACCGCCGCCTCCAACAACCATTTGCGCCGCCGGTTTTAGGTCAACACGATTTGATCCACTTGATCTAGATCCAATGGTTTAGATTAGACGCCAGGCCGAAGAGGTACGGGCAGATCTGAGCCGCTGGATTTTAATTATATCTAACGGTGCGCGAGCATGATCCAGTGCGAAGCTTATTTTGTATATAAAAATTGTATGGAAAATGTTCTAAGGGCCAAATTAATTTTATTTAGTGTATAATTGTTTTGTTTATGATTCAGTACTGTTCCACTTGTCTTTTTTGATTTAGAAAAATCATGACATGGCATTTGCATGCATTCATATATTTTTGCTTGTTTATTTTGATATGTGAATTTGGTTCTATCATTTTATGTGTAGATTTTGATGCTAGTTGTGATTTTCATTATGAGGATTGTTGCTACTCCCCCAACTACCAAGGCAAGTGGTGCTTCATATTTTTGTCCCAATATTTTGACTATGCATTAGAAATATTTTGTATAGGGCTTGCATGAATATTTTTCTAAGTATCTATATGCTATGCTTGGGAAATCCTAGTAGTTGTAGAATTGTTAGAATTATCTCTAAGTTAAGATACTTACTATTGCCATGCTTAGCCTAGCTAGTAGCAACCAAGGGTGGAATATATACATGCTATGGAAAAATATTGCTAAGTCTTTGACTTATGTTTTTGCTTAATAAAACAACTAAGTGAATGAAACACCTGGGTGGAATGGTAATTGCTTGGTCGTTTTTGGTTGAGTGGTTACACAAGGCCCATTTCTATGGTTTACCTTGTGTATCTCACTTGTGGATTGCCACCCAGAAACAAAGGGATTTGAGATGCCAAATGTTATGAAGCTTCTAGTGCAGCCACATGGCATTATGGGCTATGCCTGGATCATATAGGTTGCAATAACTTAGCCAAATGGGCAGTTGGTGGTAGGGGAATGATAGGTTTGGAGCGCGTCCATTCTGGTCTAAGGGAAGGCTTTTGAAAGGTCATGTCTTGGTGAAACCAAGTCTTGTGGGGAAAGTGCACCACCTCTACAGATGGAAGAAACTAAGTACTTACCCGTGTCCCCGGTAATGGACAATTTGAGCATCAAGACATGGAAGCTATCAAGAATCTCCTCATCCCAATTTTCTAAGTTAAAACTTGTGGTTGAACAAGGGTGAAGGTTCACCAATTTCTATTGGTGGTTCCTTGGGAAAGTTTTTGCCAAACAAAAACTTAGTGTTTTCAACTAATAGGTAAAACCTATCTTGAGCAAATCTTGATGCTAATATTCTACTAAGGTATCACTTGCCAATACTATTCCAATGTATTGACCCACTGTGGTTGTAAGTTGTGATGTTGCAGGTTACTCTGATGATGATTAGGGGTTATGAGTCTATACTCAACATGCTTGCCTGTGGCACATGAAGATGGAGACTTATATTTTTATATTTTTAAGTTAAACTCTTTTTCTAACCTATGGCTAAGGAGTTGTAAAAGACTATGTTATCTCTGGAATGACGATGTAATAATGACCTTTGTTTCTGTGTACTTCATCTTAAACTGTGGATGCTAGCAATTGATCCAGGTACTAGCATTGCAATCACAGAGATCTTTACCTTTATAAAGGTGGGATCTTACATATATCTAGGTTCAATAACCTTATCAAAGTTCTATTGTCCTCCCACTTAACTTTTCATGAAAAATCCTTCTCAAGAAACTTGAAGTTCTAATCGACAAATACTTTTGTCTTCGGTGTTATGGAGGAATACCCAATGGTTATTCGTAATAACATACAAACATGCTTGTTCGACCTTGGTTGTAAACATTTTACTTATGCCTAGCACACCAAAATTTTAAGAAAGGACAACTCGGGTTTTAGCCTAGACCATAACTTATATGGTGTCATTTCAACGGATCAAATGGCAGTTTTCAGTGTAAAAGCATTAGTCACCAAAGCTTTTAATCTTTAAAATACAATGGCAGTTTTATAACTAACACCTTTGATCTCACCATGTCAAATAAGGTTTCATTACATATCTCGAACACTCCATACTCCTATGGTGTTTCGGGAAGTGTAAATGCATGGAACAATTCCTCAAATCTTAGGTGTTATGCTAAACTTGTAACTCAAATATCTTCCTTTATGATCCAATCATAAATTCTTTATTTTATTGTTACAACAATTTTCTACTTCATCTTGAAAGTCTTTAAACTTTTTAAAATATTCCACACTTCATCCTTAGTAAGTAAATATACACATATATTCACTCAAATTTCCGAAGAAAGCATATGAAGTTGAAATCCATCGCCCACGACTAAACATAATGGACTACACACATCAATATGTATAAATTCTAATAAGTTAGTCGTTCGTTCTTCTTTGGCCTTTGAACGAAGTTTCAATTATCTCCAGGAAAGTCTCACAAGCGTCATTTGATCAAAAATCAAAATACTCCAAAATTCCATCAACATGGAGTTCCTATATGTTTTCTTTCCAATATAATTTAAACAACGATGTTACTTCGTAAGTGATCTTTCAATCATCTGTCTTGCGGCATTTTAGCATTTAGTTTTACGGATGTGATTTCTCCAACTAGACTTGTAAATCATCCATCTTATATGGAATACGGTAATTATTTGAACAACCTTTTGTTCTCATAATACCTGATAACAATTATTGAAACAAATCTTGAAGGAATGCTTTGATTTCAATAAGAAACACAACAACACCTTGATGTTTCCGATGAACATCATCACATATTCTCGTGTTGGTTACTTAGGCCATTGCAGTTCATCAATTATGTTGTCTTGCATGACATTTCACACCAACCAATTTGGTATCCAATACCCAAGAACCACATTGTTTAACAAGCAAAGAATACAGCCATAACATGTATATCATCTATATACCTAAGCTGGACAATTCCAGTCTTTCTTTTCTTGGCAAATATTTCTAAGATTCTCTTTCAGCATTTCCTTTCCCTTTTAAAAGAGTCTATCAACATCAACTGTGGCGCCATACACATGACACATAGTACAAAACGTGTATAGCCAAATACTAATACCTTTGGACTTGCACTTTGAAGTAGATCACCATCATCAAATGTTTGTCATTCTTTCAAAATCCATTCTTTAGTAATCTTTTAGTGTAGTAAACATTTTACCTACATCTTCTATTCATCCTTATCATGACAACTTTCATTTTCAAGCTATCATAGCTTATAAAGGATAATCGCGAGTATAATGTTGCTTTCCAAAACCTTTTGGAGGATTTGGACGTCTAGCGTCTTCAGCCTTCACAAATTCTCATCAAATATGAGAACATAAACTTTGCTAAATTATACTCTATCATGTTGCAACCAAAAAATTATTTTAGATATCGCAATATCTTCCACACATGACGGTTTCTGAAACAATTCTTTCACCTCCTAGATAACCTTGATATTTAAACAATCTTTTGAATATCAAGAATCATGGAGGCAAACATGATACTTTAGATACTAACACTGGAATTGTTATTCTTGATTTAATACCAGTTATTAAACTTCACAGAGTAAACAGAGTTTGCTGAATGTTTGCAGTTGGACTTTTTAACTTTGTATTAACACTCAAAACAATACGATACCAGTTCGTAAAGTAACTATCCAGAATTCTATAGTTCTATTATCTCAATTACAACTAAGCGTAAGATGGTGAATGGATGCCAATGACTACAACAATTATGCAAATTCACTTTGATTTAATTAATGATAAATTGTATTGAACTTTAATCATATTACTTTTTGAACTCCCACTCGAAACAACATCCCTCGAATTGTTTGCACTGTGTTTTGATGTATGAATTTTTTCTCGGAATTGAATTGGGCCGGAAATTCCAAATCCAAGATGGAAAGTAAATGAGCTATATTTTCAATTCCGGTGTTTGGATGTACATTGTCAACACCCGGATTTTTAATCCCAGATGCTAGTTATGACATACATCGCAATCCCAGTATTACCATTTTTGCGAGACATAATTGATTGGTACCATAGTTCATCATCCATTACAAACAATAATAAAGGTCTTACAAATAAAGGATCTCAAGATCTTGTCTTAATACAATCAACACAGTGGAATATATAATAACGGTAGCATCGTTGAAGCTCCATCTTCAGGGTCACAGGCAATGCTGACGATGGGAGATGATACTAGTTGTCATAGACTTCCTGATTTCCATCATCCTAGTAGTCCTCTTCATAGTCTGGCCATAGGAATAGCCAGGGACAAAGCCATGAGTACTCTTTAAGTACTCGCAAACTATCACTAACAAGTAAAGTAGTTTGAGTAGGTATCCTAAACTCTAGGTTTATTTGGAAAAAGTCAGGTTTATCTCTAACTGAGTTTAGAAGTAAAGAAAACTAGTTTAATGTTTTACAACACCAGAGCGCCACAGCCGACACGCTCGCACACGCCGCTCCTCGCCCTCACCGCGCGTAACTGCATGCGCTACAACCCTAGCTACCTCCCAGACATGACCGTTCGTTGCTGCGCGACACGAAGCACCTGTACGCCATCTCGAGCGCCACCATTTCCGCACAGAGCACTGACCCGTTCCGACCGTTGACATCGGTATACCCCGAGGGTACACAACATTGGCATACCTAGTCCAGCCCAAGGAAGGCCCACGACAAGATACGCGGCCTGTGGAGATTTCGGGTGCCCAAGCCCATGACGCCTTTGGATCCTTGGAGAACAAGACTGCATCTGCGCACCCCCTATAACCTCCGGTTCCGCCGTAATCAAGAGCAGACAAGCAGGAGTAGGGTTTTCCCTCCGAGGGCCTGAACCTGAGTAAACCTCGTGTCCCTGTGTTGCTTGTTTGTTAACTGCTCCACGATCTCTAGCATCCCCATCTTCTCCAAAACCCAAGTCCATAACAATGGGCATTGACGAGATCGAACCTCATCAATTGGAGTTGTTTGTGGGCACTGGGGACGCTGATTGTGTGATCGTGACGGTCCCATCCGGAGCAATCTACAACTCGTCAGCGACGGAGAATCGCCTCCTCTTCGGCACCTTTGACTTCACCGGCCACTCGCCGGCCACCCTGAGGGATTTCGAGTCCGTCGGCGATGGGCTCGAGATGCTGTTCGGGAACTTCTGCTTCCAGGTGGGGCAGATTGTCACCCTCCGCCTCCAAGAGAGGGTGCCACCACTGTCCATCAGGCCCGCTTCATGGGTCCCTCCCATCGGTGCTCTACGCGCATCAACGCTGATAGACGAGTCAGATGACAGCAGCAGCTGCAACTCAGATATGTGTGGACATCCCTCATATGAAGGAACCTACGGTTCCGGATCCGAAAGCTGCAGCAGCAGCGATCCAGTCCGTGGATGTTACCTATGCGCCTTGGTCATCCAGAACAAATCGGAACTGCCACCAGGTTCGAGTGCACCCAATCCACCTCTCAACATGCAAGTTGAGAACGGAGGAAACGGGGGAGCTTTGCCGCTCAGGCCTAACGAAGGCGACGCCAACGCCTACCATAAGATCAACCTCAGCGAGGAAGGATGGCGCCAAGAACGCGAAGTCATGGCAGGCAACGTCATCCTACCTGTGAATGCTTCACGGGATCTGCTGATAGCCTACCACCTCCTTCTCATCAACGAGCATAATCGGCAGGTAAAGCTGCAAGAAGAGCTCGACAAACGTAAGTAGGTAGCTTTGGAGTCTAGTGCACAGCGAGCTACGCTCTCCTCCGCTGGTGGCTCCAGCTCGCACGGCAACAACGCCAACAAACATCGCCGCGAGCCACGAAGTCACCAGGGCCCTCAACACGTCCTTCATGACAATGGACGTGAACAGCAACATCATGCCGAAGACACCGCAGGCCACGATCAC
Organism: Avena atlantica; assembly: GCA_910589765.1. Lineage (NCBI taxonomy): Eukaryota > Viridiplantae > Streptophyta > Magnoliopsida > Poales > Poaceae > Avena > Avena atlantica. The sequence continues at coordinate 334,296,711 of OU342733.1, forward strand.
GGCGGCCACTACATACCTCGCATCCCATCCACCTACGGTGGGTGACCCGAAGAGCGCCATGCATAAATACGCGCTAGCTGGTCTCAGACTCGTCGGAGCTGCGCTCCATGACGAGGCTCCTGCGGAGCCAAAGAAAAAAGTTGCGGTCAAGTTCACCCGCAACCCTACACCCTCATCCGACGAGGACGAGCACGATCTGCCTCGATGTCGCAAGAGCCCACGGCACCGCAGCAGCGACTACGACGCTCGAAACGATCTCACCCAGCGCAAGATCGACAAGGCACGTGCTAAACGTGCGTGTTCAATTGAATCCGATGAAGTAGACGACGGAGAGCTGTGCGGAGCCAGATGCTTCAGCAGATCCGTTCGGCGAACGCGGGTGCCGAAAAATTTCAAGATACCTTCGGATACTCCGAAGTTCGACGACACGCAGGATCCAAAGGCCTGGCTCAGCGATCACCTCTCATCCGTCAAGCTGCACGGCAGAAACAGGAACACTGCCCTATAGTGCCTTCAGCTGCAGCTGACAGGCGCAGCTCGGATCTGGCTTAGCATCCTGTCCTCTGGCTCCATCCGGAGCTGTCAGGAGCTGACATACAGCTTCATCCGCAACATAAAGGGCACCAGCAAGAGGCCAACCTCGAACGAGGAACTGCGAGCCTGCACCTAACATACCGGCGAGTCCATTCGCTCATACATCCTACGCTGGTCCCACATCAAGAACTCCACCGCGCACATCTCCGAGGAAAGGACAATTGACGCCTTCAAGGATGGTGTCAAGCGCTCGAACTTCAAGGAAGAACTTGGGCGCGTCAAGCCCAAGACGCTCGACCACCTCATGGACATCGCCAACCAATGGGAAGATGGCGAGGACTCCCTCCACCGAATGCATTCGGATGACGAGGAAGACTATGGCTATAGGCGAGAACGCCGTAGCAAGCAAAGATCACGCGTCTACGACGACCATGACGGAGTCGACATGGTCGTGGCTAGATACGTCGACCGACGAAACGACGGCAACCGCAGCAGCGGATACCACGGAGGCAACTTCCGTGACGGAGGGCGACCCACACAAACATGGCAATGTCACAGCCGTGATGAAGAGCCCTCGGCATACGACAAATTGTCTGGTCCTTGCACCATCCACTTCTACATCGACAAGCAGGATGGCAAGAAGAAGGCCAGCCACATGCTAAACTATCGCGAGTTCCAGAAGCTCAGCGAGGGTCTCACCCAAATACAGCGCCATATCATGAACCCTCAATTTGGGCCCGCACCTGCACCAGGTGACATCGCCCACGGAGCTCCTCCACCACCACCCATTGGACCGTCGAAACCAGCGATCGCACACGCGCTAAACAACGACATAGAAGGATATCCGTCGCCAAAAGGGTCCCTGATGATCCAGAAGGGGTGCCCAACCAATAGGGTGCAAAAGAAGATCACCCGCCAAGTGAGCCTGGCGGTAGCCTCCCCAACGGCCATCCCTGAGTACCTCAGTGGCTCGGAGTCCTACATCACGTTCGACCGTTCGGATCACCCACGCCAGATCCCTCGCCCAGGTCATGTTGCCCTGGTTCTCGAGGCGTAGATCGGAGGATTCGAGATGAGCCACGTCTTCAGGGACGGCGGCAGCGACATAAATCTGATGTTCGCCAGCACACTCGCAGCAATGTGGATCCCATTGTGTAGCCTGGAGCAATCAGATACAACATTCCACGGCATAGTCCCAGGGAAAGGCATATATCCCTTGAGGAAGATATGGCTCGACGTCATCTTCGTACAGCCCGAAAACTTCAGGCGCGAGCGATTGGAGTTCGAAGTGGTGGACTGGCCATCACAGTACCACGCCATCCTCGGGCGTGTGGCATTCGCACGATTCCTGGCAGTACCGCACTACGCGTACCTGCTACTTAAGATGCCAGGACCTAGAGGTGTCATCACCATCCAAGGAAGCTTCACCCGATCCGACCACTACGACAGAGACTTCAACAAAATCTCCCAGTCGTTCGGCATGCAGGAGGAGATCACAAGGCTCAGAGAGGTGACAGACAACGGGGCACCCCTAGTCGCTAGACAAAACGCATACGATATGTCGTTCGACTCCACGGTCAACACGAAAAAGGTGCAGGTCCAACCGAAGGACGCCTCCAAGATGATGCTGATCACCAACGACCTCATCCCCGCATAGGAAAGCGCGCTCATCGAATTCCTCCGTGAGCATTGGGAAATCTTCGCCTGGTGTCCTACGGACATGCCAGGAGTTCCCAGGGAATTCGCCGAGCACGCACTCAATGTGTTCCCCGACGCAAAGCTAGTCAAGCAGTCGATCCGACGACTGTCCAAACCAAGAGTTTAAGCCGTTGGAATCAAATTCAACAGACTGCTTGATGCCAATTTCATCCGAGAAATTAAATAGAGCGAGTGGCTGGCTAATACTGTGCTGGTCCCCAAAAAGGACACGGACATCCTATGGATGTGCCTGGACTTTACATCGCTCAACAAATATTGTCCCAAGGACCACTTCCCTCTACTGTGGATCGATTAGATCATCTATTCGACTACAGGATGCGAGAAACTCTCCTTCCTCGACGCCTACTCAGGCCACAACCAGATTCGGCTGATGGTCAAAGACCAGGAGAAAACGGCGTTCATCACGCCGTTCAGAGTGTTCTGCTATAACACAATGCCCTTCGGGCTGAAGAACGCAGGTGCCACGTACCAGAGGTGCATGCAGGCGTGCCTGAAAAACCAGATCGGTCGCAACATTCAAGTCTATGTCGACGACATAGTAATCAAGACCAAGGAGGCCAAGATGCTGATCGACAATGTCCGCAAGATGTTTGATAACCTTGATCACTATAAGATCAAGCTGAACCCAGAAAAGGGCGCCTTCGGCGTCCCATCTGGCCAACTACTTGGCTACTTCATCTCCTAGCGAGGGATCGAGGCAAATTTGAAGAAAATCAGGGCCATACTGTCCATGAAGAAGCCGAAGAACCTCAAAGGTGTCCAGCAGCTAGCTGGCGGATTGCAGCGCTGAGCAGAATCATTAACCGCATGGGCGAGAAGGCCCTGCCTTTTTACCAGCTGCTGCGGAAGGCGGACAAGTTCGAGTGGACACCCAAAGCAGACGACACATTCGAAGACCTCAAGCGGATGCTCTCCACCTCGCCTGTCCTGGTCACACCAAAGGAGCGAGAGCCTCTGCTGCTATACATCGCAGCCATGAACCAGGTGGTAAGCACCGTACTCGTGGTCGAACGACTCGAAGATGGCAAGACCCACGGGGTCCAACGCCCAATCTACTACCTCAGCGAGGTACCGACTCCAACAAAGCAGAGGTACCCCCACTACTAGAAGCTCGCCTATGGCGTATTCATGAAGGCTCGTCGGTTGAGCCAGTACTTCCAGGAGCACCAGATCATGGTCGTCAACGAGGCTCCACTGTCCAACATCCTAAACAACCCTGAAGCTACGGGACGTGTAGCCCTATGGGGCATCGAGCTGTCTCCTCTGGACATAGTCTACGAATGGCGCAAGGCCATAAAACCTCAGGTCCTCCCTGACTTCCTCGTCCACTGGATGGAACTCCAGCTGCCGGACTCTCCGGACATGACGCAATCATGGACGATGCACTTCGACGGCTCCAAGCTTGAGGCTAGTGCAGGAGCTGGCGTCATACTGACGTCCCCTCAGGGCGACAAGATGAAATACTTCCTTCGGATGAAATTTTGCGCCTCCAATAATGAGGCCGAATACGATGCCCTCATCCACGGCATGCGGATTGACAAGATATATGGTGAAACGCGCCTAGTCGTCTACGGTGACTCGAACCTTTTTGTCCAGCAGACGATGAATGAGTGTGACGCTCACAGCGCCAACATGATCGTGTACCGCGTGCTCTACAACTCACTCGAAGGGGACTTTGATGGCTGCAAGCTTCGGCACGTCGGAAGGGAAAACAATGAAGAAGCCGACATGCTTGCCAACATCGGCTCTACTTGTGCACGGGTGCCACCAGGCGTGTTCCTCGAACAAATCTGTGTACCCTCTATCAAAAGAAAATTCCCAAAGGGCTCAACCGAAGAAGCAGAGCACTCGGGGCTGCGCCACCCGAAGGGCATGAAGGACCTGAAAAGCTCAACACCGAGGCCGAGCTTGTCAGCCTCATGTAAGTCATGGCGGTCGAAGAAACCTGGACACAGCCGTACCTTCGGTACCTAATAAACAATGAACTGCCCGACGACCCGACAGAGGCCCGACGCATATCTCGCCGGTCTAAAGCTTTCACCATCCACAGTGGCGAGCTATACAAGCACAATATTTCGGGTATTCTCCAAAGGTGCGTCACCATCGGTGATGGCAAAACCATCATCCAAGACATCCACGAGGGAATCTGCGGCCATCATGCAGGCAGCCGCGCCCTAGTCGCTAAAGCTCTACGAGCTGGATTCTACTGGCCAATGGCCATGAACAATGCTAAGGACATCGTCCGAAGGTGCAACGTCTGTCAGAGATACACGGACAAGCCGCACGCCCCAGGATCGGAGCTAAGTCCCATACCACTGGCTTGACCCTTCGCCCAATGGGGCCTCGACATGATCGGCAAACTGCCCAAATCCTCGAAAGGAGGCATGTCTACCTCCTAGTCGCAGTCGACAAGTTCACCAAGTGGATCGAGGCCATGCCCATCACCAACCAAAGCGGCAAAACTGTCGTCAAGTTCTTCGATTCCATAGTCTATAGGTTCGGTGTGCCACATAGCATCATCATGAACAACGACTCGAACTTCATCTCAAAGAAATTCCAAGACTTCTGCAAGGGCCTTGGTATCAACATATCATACGCCTCCATGGCACACCCGTAGACCAACAAACAATTAGAAAAGGCCAACGGCCTCATAGGCAATGGCATTAAGAACCGCCTGCTATGCCCACCTGAAAGTCTTCCGGAACCTAGACAGAGGAGCTACCCTCCGTCCTCTGGAGCCTACGTACAACGCTGAACTGCTCAACTGGCCTCATGCCCTTCTTCATGGTACACGGAGCCGAAACCGTGCTACCTGCTGAGGTATGCCACAAGGCCCCACGGGTCTTCGCCTACAGTGAAGCCGAATCATCGGCCACACTCGAAGAGGCTGTCGACACACTCGACGAGGCACGCGACATTGTCGCAGCTCGCTTAGCGGTCTACCAGCAGAGCCTGCGCAATTACCATAGCCATCGGCTACACCCAAGTTCCTTTGTTGAAGGATACCTCGTCCTACGACTCAATCAAGAGTGGCCGAAGAAGCTCGAGTCACTCTGGGAAGGACCCTACATCATCACAGAACTCATCCCAGGTGGCGCCTACCTCCTCATGGACATCGCATCAGGAGTCGAATACTCCAATCCCTAGAACGTTGCACGCTTGCGATGCTTCTACCCCTAGATACCTCTTTACTTTCAATAAGGCTACTCAGCCATGGCTACTCAGCCGAATAATGTACCTCCTTGTTATGCTATGAATAAAATCTAAGTCCATTGGCCGAAATTTCTTTTCTTTACATTACCTTTCGCTATAACACGCTCGGGGGCTACGCCTCACCTCACGACCTCGTCGACTGAGAACAATGCATACAACATGAGTAGCTGACCATGTTAGGCTAACGATAAGGACATGCACATAACAAAGCACCATGTGCTACTATATACAAACTTTACAAAGGGCACTACGAGCCCACTCGAAAAATACAAATTTTACATCAAGTTTTTCTTTATAGGACCTACCTATTCTGGAGAATCACATTCGCCCGCTACTCGAACAGATCTACTATCTCCTCACCATGTTGCGCCACAGCTGCATAATGCGGGCGCATGTCCCAAAGGGTGCCATCAGGCCGAAGGGGTGGCCCAGTCGCCAGCTTCGCAAGGTTGACATCACGACGATGCAGCCAAACAAGGGACAATGCAGATTTCACCCCAGCGATCAGCTGACACCGCACCAACTCTTTGACGTGGGCCACATTCCGAAATTTCGCCAGAAGGCCCCAAAGGGTGGAAGGTGCCTCATCCAAGGGGAACATTGCGTTGACCCAGCATACCACTGCATGATGTAGTACACTATAGTCGTTGACATAACACCAATGAAACACCGTTCACTAGTATTACATCCCTCGGAGTGGTACAACAGAAACACAGTAGGTCCAAGACATGACTACAGGTTACAACTCAACTCATTACATAAGATCCAGAGAACACTCTAGGTTAAAGAGAGAGAAAGAAACTTCTTACAAATAAGAATTAGAAATAAACAATTCATAAATATCATGCTAATAAGATTAGCATCTAACTATTTGGCTTGTATTGCTGCTATTGCAATACTCTACAGAAGAAGGTTCTATGGCTTGAGATTATATTCCTATCTAATCAGCAACTTCGTCTTCACTTGAGTTGATGTATATGTTGACTTTCTTGACTTCATTGAAGAACTTTAGCTTTTGGTGATGATTCTTGGAGCATACTTGATGTAGACGTCGTCTTAATGGCTTCAGAATCTAGCAAGGGTTAAGAAGATACGTTGAGTACGAGCGTACTCAGCAAGTTCACTAGAAAATAAGTGTTTGATGCACTATATCTATAGCCATAGACCATAGGTCATAGGCAATGCAAGTTTTTGTAAACATTTTTTCAAAGATTGCTTTTATTCTGAAAAGCTATGTCCGTCAGCCTTCACGGGTTTACCAGAACTTTCATGGAGTTCATTTCCCTCCGCGTTCATAGCTCCTTCCCGGAACAGGGAGTAACAAGTTACAGTTCTTACAATCTGCAGAGGTGCGTTACTTTACCCATGAGAGACCTTAGCTTTGTTGCACAACCAAGTCATGAGCTTGTCCACACTTCCTTGGTATGGGGCCCAGTCTAAGATCCAAGCCAATCACTGCCTTCTCCGCGACCCCACATGTCTCCTTGGTGTACGCCATCCCACATATTGAATTACGGTAATTGGCAGTACAAACCGTTCAGATGCCGGAACTATCGTGGGACATTGAGGGTTCCCGCCCATATGCTGCATATCCTCTACGAATTACCAATCAATGCACTCTACGAGGATAACAGCCACGACCTGCACATCAGGCTCCATGCGAGAGGGAAAAGATACAGCTGACTTCTCCATCCCATTCCAAATCTCATGGTTAACGCGTGATATACGGCGCAAGAATCACTGGCGACATTGGTTGTTAAGTCCTAGATAATATGTTCCTTTACCACCGGAACTTTCATAGTAGGTTATTACCTCATGGTAATTAACCTATAATCATATTATTATGAAAATAGTGTTTTCTGACCTTTTTCAAATGCAGGTGATGACAACACTGGATTTGCAAAATACTTTACAGAAAATAATCAAAGGACATCAGCAAGTGTGAACTTGCCTTTTGTGATTGCAAGATTGTGCACTCACGGTCTTCGAGACAATATAAAAAATCCAATATATGAAATCAGTATCATTGGTCCGGTAAGGACTAATGTTTAAAGAAGCAAGATGCTATTATGCATAAGTAATGTAATCCAATTGATAAACTCGAATCCTGGGTATAACATTGTTCTAGGGTTTGGATATTGGAAATGGCTTCTTTGGAATGTGTTGCTCTTTTAGATTAAGTTTCACACTGGTGCTTCTTATTAAGGCTTGTGAGTGTGTGTGAAACAACATGTAATTATAATATCATGAAACAATGAGATACACAAATATGGAATGCTACTCAAGATTTCTTACACTATAATTGTTTATCTTCAAATTTTACATTACAAGTAATGTCACTTAGAAAAAACTTAAGTGCTATCAATCCTAAGTATACAAGTAAAGTATAAAGTAATGTGATTATGATTAATTGTCATCTGTTGACTTAAGTGGCAAAACGAATAACTTTTGAAGAAAATATTTCTTTATTAAGGTTTAAACAATCTTGATAGTTTTTAGAATAGGATTAATAGAATGTGATTGATGTTCTTTATGCTAGGTTGAATAATCTGGACTTGAGATTCCTTAGGTCTAATTTAAATAGACCAAAGTTAACTATAAAACACATAACAAATACTTTAGCCTTATATTTAAAGTCTTGTAGAATAAAGTTAACTTTAAAGACATAGATGGACTTTAAGATACAAAACTTATGGTATTTGTACTTTGTTCACTTCATAATATTTTCTTAAAGTGACTTAAGATTAGTATTACTTTTATTTGAGTAGTGGCTTCTTAATTTTATAATGGAATAGAAATATTTATCACTTTATAAAGGTGTGGTTATGATTTGTAATCAAGGGAACAATATTATTTAACTACTGATGGATTCACTATAGTGTCTTGGTATGTTTATAAATTTGGGGTTGAGGTAAGGGAAAAGATTTTATCTAGTCCCAAATTATTCTTGAAGATTTTATATTTGATAAGGATCTTTTTATAAAATAAGCTACACTTATGGTTGAATGATAATTCAATAAAATTGTTTTTAAAATGTGTTGAACCATTTTGACTTCATAGTAACAACATTTAAGACTACTAGTATTTATTAGACTCAATTGGCTAATTTCATAAATATTAGCAATTTTTATTTACCCTTATAAGAATTATTAACTGAGGAAATAGGTTTAAATTCAAGTTGTGAAAGTGTTTTAAATTTTTATTTACCTCAAAAATGGAATATTATATTTTTAACATGAAGGTATTGTTTTTGTGATCATTTTCATATATTACATTTGTTTTTGTGATTTATAAATAATAAGATATGATTTTTATAATATTTATTACTTTATAAATACTTTATAAATTATAAATATTTAATTAAGTGATATAATATTTCATGTTTATAGTTTTAAACTATAGTTCTTATTTTCTAAGATTTTTGGTATTTTGTTTATATTTTTTTACATTTACCAATATTAAAATATGAATTTTTAAGGTATTAATACTTATAAAATCTTTATTAAATGATAATTGTTTAAATTGTTACATAATAATGTTTGATAATAGTTTTAAGGTATAGATTTTATTTTTCTACAAATGTTCATATATAAAACATTTTTTCTGAATTATAAAACAAAGGATATTAAATTTACAAGATTTAAATAAATTTCTATAATTATTAAATCTTTTATTGCATCATGGTGACATCACGACGATGCCAGCACAGGTGCTAAAACTTTTCTCACCGGAGCAGGGTCTACCCACTTCAACTGACAAAAGGGGCCCAGGGCACATCAGCGAGACACCTAAGCGGGGAAGGGACCCACCTTGGTTTGACCTGGCTTGGTCACACGGCGAAGTCAACTGATGCCGGTGACCCTACGGTGGCGGCGCTACGGTGAATGCGGTGATGAGTTCCTGCACAAATCGGAAGATCCCCTTCCTAGGCAACCTAAAAACGCCGGCGCGGAGTCTTAGGGCGGCCTAAAACCTCACCGGTGTAGCATCCCAGTTGTCTAACACCTGTAATGCTACTTGTTCTAATAATAAAAGGGCCACTTCCTACATATAATTGTTGCATCATCATCATATCATGCTCATGTCATCATGCCACCTTGCATTTGAGCATCATACAAAAACCCTTTTGCTTTGGTTCTTATCTCATATGCATTAATATTTGTATTTGTCTCTTGATATTGTATTTGGTTCTTGATATATTGTTAAATGCCCAAGTTGAGTTGGGGGCATATCTTTTATTGACTCCACCACCTTTTCTTTCACCACCTTATAATTCCACCATCCAATTGATATGAGCTATGCATTTTAATTGAGTTCACTTCTAGCTCATGTGGGTTGGGTGGATTCCACTTATAATCTATTGCTTAGGCCTTACTCCATATTTTTGGAGTGCATAAGAATGATGCCATGTAAATCATCTTGTTTTCACAAAATGAACAAGGCAGAAAATATTTTGCATGGGCCATGCAACCATCACCCTTGTTTTCTTTTCTTCTTTTTGCTTGTTCTTGTGGACCTTGTTCTTGATCTTGCTTGGTCCTGTTTAATGCATATAGGCACCATGATCTCACCCCATCCCCCCCCTCTCTCTAAACCCTCCTCTCAATCCAAAACCCTACCCTAATCACCATCCCCATCCATGCATGCACATGTGATCATGTGGGTGTGCATAAGCCCTAAACCCCCTACCCCTCTCTTTAACCTCCCTCCTCACCTTGTGATTGACCATGTGATGCCTTTGTCATGTGTTCAACATGGGTACCTCTCTTTCTCTCTCATCTCTCCTCTAAACAACCCTAATCCAAACCCTAATACCAAACCTAGCTAAACCCTACCCGAGCCTAGCTCCACCCTCTCTCCTCTCTCCCTCTTTCTCTATATGCCATGAGGGCCCCCCCCCAACCGAGCCTCTCCTTCCTACCCCTGGCCCTACCTGGCTGCCCAGCCCGTGCCTAGCTACCCCTGGCCGACCCATGCACGTGAGGGAGGGTGCAAAAAGTGGCCGAAGCCACCTTCCCCTCCCCCACGCAAGCCTCCCTTCCCCCCTCTCGTTCTTATCCACCCCTCCGTCTCTGCCTCGCCAGCTACTCCCTATCCACCCCAGGAACCCCTCCTTCCTCCTTCCTCCTTCCCCAAGCAAGGCCATGGCCCCCATGTCCCTCTAAGCCCTAGCTCGGCCAGGTCAGAAGAAGAGCGGGAGGAGCCGTGCTAGAGGGTGCCCAAGACGTCCAGGTGTTCCCTCCCGATGCCCTGCATCGCGCTAAACCGGAGATCGCCCCCGAAGTTCGCCGGAGCCGTCCAACGCCGTCGTGCACCGCCTCAGGCCGAGCTCGCTGTCCACAAGCCCGCCGCCAGATCTCCGCCACCGCAGCGTCGACGTTCACGCCGGCGAGCTCCTGGTGAGCAACCACACCCCCTGACATGCCCCCCTTCCCCCTAGTGCACCGCAGCGTCACCGGCCGCCGTCGAGCACCTTGCGCGCATGCACGGCCGCTCGTCGCGCGCAGACAGACGACAGCCGCAGCAGCCGCTGCAGCAGTTAGATCCGACGCTGTTCAACGCCCCGCCCCGCGCGCTGTAGCCCTCCGATGGCGACGCCACCTGTAGGGAATCTGTAGCCCGTGTCGCCCTCTCCACTTTTGGTTTTTGAAGCACTCCGTTTCACCCAGCGGTTTGCTCGCCAACGATGACCAAACGCCGGCAGATCGCCGATGCCTGCAGAGCGGCGCGCCGCTGCCGTCCCGACAACCGCTGCATGTTTTGCGTTTGAGTCCCTGTAGTTTCTCCCGCCTAAACCCGCAGCCCCACGACCCCACCTACCAGCGCCTGCAAGCACTTTGCAGAAAGGGTCCTCAGCTTCTTTTGTTTTCCGCCCGCAGTCCCTGGATCGCCCACGTGTCGCCACCGGGCGGCTGCGCGCGCGTGTGGGCCTGCTGGTTCTGGACCCGCCTGTCAGCCTCGCTAGCTACGATGAGCCTCAGTGTGAAAAGTCTGGCGCGTGTGTGTCGGCCCAGTCAGCTATGAGGCCCACCTGTCATTCTCCTGGGTAGAATCTGCTGAGTATCAAAAGTCCAATAGTTGTTGTTTCCAAATTTTTAAACCTTTTCAAATTCAATTCAGTTCAAATTCAAAATCTGTTTAAATTTAAGTAAATTCATAACTTATTCCTGGTTTGGAATTTGAATTCAAACCTTATATGAAAAAATGTTTTGTTTTTGAATGTTAATTCAAATCCTTATTCAAATATTTTCAGAATTAATTTATTTAGTCAACATTTGACTTTGACCCTATTTAATTATTTTGACTTAAAATAAATTTAAATTCATAATTTCAAATAATACAAATCATATATGTTTTTGAATCAGGAAAATCTGAGGAATTCAAATATGCCATTCAAAATATCATTTGAAAACTTTAAATTCCAAGTTGGGTAAATTACAGCAAAATGCCACTGGAACTTAATAAATTAATAATTTTTGATCTATAACTCCAAATTCAACAAATGATATGTCTAAAATGATCAGCTCGACGAGACCTTTCTGTTTATGCTATCCATGACTTAAATTGCAGCATGCATCATGTAAATATATAATATACAGGAACTAATATGACAATAAAGGGGAACCAAACCCCAATAAAAATGTTATCTCTTGTATTCTACACCTCACCCATGCCATGCTACTTTATTGCCATGCAACTTGTGCATCATTCATCATGGCATGATTGTTTGCTTGACGCATTTTGTTCCTATGCTTGTGCACTTTATTTATGTTGGCCCTTGTTTGTTTGGTTCTTCTTCGGATAGACTCTGAGCAGGGGATATATCAAGAGAACCAGGAGCACTACCCAGATCCGTCTCTCGCTTCAACTGAGTTGCCAGGAAAGCACTACCACATGCTTGCATACATACAGTACCTATTGCCTCTATCTTATTCTTGCATCATTGAGTCGCGATTGCATTAAATTGAATCCCAAGTATTGCATAGCCTTACTTTTAAACCCCACCAAGCTTGTTTCTCCATCCCATGAGCCATTACTACAGGAGTTGTTTGAGCCATGCGAGTCGTAGAACAGTATGTGTAGGGTATGTGAGTGTCTGTTGGATAACGAGGCACCTAAACAACTTAACCTGAGTAGTAATGGGATAACTAAAGAAAGTGGCACCGGTGAGCAACATCTGCTATTTGGTTTTTCCTGCTCACTTGTGTCCCGTAAGACCCCGAGTACTTGATTCCTGTTCCAAGATTATTCGCGCTATCCACATCCGGGAGGCTTATGGGACCCCCCTGAGCTAGAGCTTGATTCCGTCTTATTTCTTGGGGCCACAAACTAGTTTGAGTTTTTGTTTTACTATCCTGTACTTATGCCATGCTTTATTACTGTAATTACGATTGTGCGAGGAGCACACTGTACTGTTTAGGATCGGGACACGTTTTCGCGGTGTCGACAAGCCCAGTTTTGGGTTCCCAGTCGCTCACAGCCGTCCACCCAAACCTCGGGTCCGTCTCGGAGTCAGCTAGCTTCGTTGCGAGTGTACTCTAAGGGGTGGCCCCTTGAAATAATTCTGAATCTTGTGATTGCTTTGTCGTGAAGGCCTCGTTGGGTTTTGATTTGGTTTTTCCGAGGTTGATCGAGTGTGTGTTGCTATTTGTGCACCCCTGCAGGGTAAAACTTTCTGAAAGCCGTGTCCGCGGTTATGGACGACTTGGAGCACAGTTTCTCGACCATAGACAAGCATAACTAAAGTAACGCTTTAAATTGACTAAGTATCTGACTAGTAAATAGTGCAACACTCATGGAATGGTTAATAAAATTGCCAACGGATGGGGGGGTTGTTCATCCTCTTCCTCGTCGGTAAGCGAGGAGGAGGATGGATCTGTGGAAGTTACTGTTATAACTGTTGTCACTGATTCACGGACATCCGTCTATCTTTGGTTAGGCGGATGGTTAGCGTTTATCTATAGAATTGCTAGGGTTTATCTTTTGCTGCAATTGCGTCACCCCAGGTTGTGTCCCCTTTAGAGGCATAAAGACTTGCTGAGTACCCTTAGGGTCTCACACGATAAATTATTGGTTCAGATGAACAGGTACCCTCGCAGGACGGATACTAGGTGGAAGAGGCTGATGATGTGGGCAACGATCGTTCGGTGTAGAGATTCCGGGAACGGGGTTCCGTGAGATGTGTGGCCGGGACGTGCTTATTTCTATGGCATCTTATGCCGATTTACTTCTTATCTGTACTCGGACTTTGTTTTGCCGCTTCCGCTTGATACTCTGATGTGTGATGTATGAGGAATTATCCTAAAATATTATATCTATCTAGGTCATTTGAATCTTGTCGTATGGCGTTGCTATATTTCCTTTCTTTCTAGATGGAATGGCTCTGATGTACTTTTGTATGGTGGCTTGCATACATACCCACTTGTGTATGTAGTTGATCCCTTCGCATGCCGATTACGCCGCCCGTACAGGTCCCGATGAATTGGAAGTGGTTGGGACGGCCGAAAGGTCTACCCGTGAGTGGCTTTTGGGGCCCCACCGTACTATTTCAACCACTTCCGCTCATCCAGGCTTGTATCTAGGAGCGTAATTCACCGAGGTAGTTACAACCGGCGACGACTACAACGGAACATGCACGACGGCGCTCGGTGACAGGACAACACAGAGGACGAGGAGGGCCAGGAGAGGGTTGTTTAGAACCAGGAGCTTACCCTCTTTGCGATAGGAAGCTCGACGGGGCCAGAGGAAGGCTATAGCAGCAGTAATGGTGACGGCGGTGGTCGTCGGGCTCCGGGAAGATGGAGTCACTAGCGTCGATTGGGGGATCCCCTTCTTAATTCAAATGGTGAGGAGGAATATGGAGGCAAGGCGGAGCTCTTGGCGTTGTATCCAGGGCATGGGGTGGCGCGGAACGGCGGCGATTCATCGGCAGTTTAGGCTAGGGTTTCGGTTGCCGACGGAAAAGAGAGGAAGAGAATGGGCGAGTGGGAGAGGATGAGGATGAGAAGGAGCGTCGCGGTGGCGATCTTATCCTCCAGAGTGACATCGGCAACTGCACGAATCGTAGAGCATCGGCGGCGTACAGTGGAGCACTCGCCAGCGAGCTGCTTCCAGTCGACGAGGAAGACGATGACAGCATTTTGCGGAAAACCCCCTAGAAGTTCTTCTGATTCACTCTGAAGTCCCTCCTCGGTCCCACTATTCATCCAGAGAGAAAGACAGGTCAGGCGGTTGTTGGGCTGCTACTGGGCTGCTGAGAGTTGCTCGTGAGTAGCAGATAGAGAAGAGAGAAAATGGACCACGGCCAGGAACTGGCCTGGTCAATTCTTTTATTTCTTTCTTTTCTAATTATGTTTTCTTTTCTTTCTAGCTTTTGTATTTAAACACTTGTTTTAAATTTTCTTATGGAAGTCCTTTGTTGAATACTAGCAGCAATAATAAAGTTTTAAAATCATTTTGTGAACTTTTATTATATAAAGTTATACTTCTTTATTTTCTTTATATATATTCTTCTAATATTTGGTAAGAGCCTTTGTTATTAATTTTCTTTCCATAATAAACCATGGATTTATTATAGGATTTTTCCTTTTAATATTTGTAGGGTCTTTTCATATGAAGTTAATTTATCTAATATCCATAAACTTATTAAACAATGCATTACTATTAACTCATGAGATTATTCTTATTAACTTATAATATTAAAGAAACGTTTATATATAGTGATCCTTCATGATTATTTGATACATAAAGTTATAGGAAACTAATATGGTTAATATTATTCCCATGAATTTAGGAAATAGCAATGTATATATTTTATTATAATTAACATAAGAGTTAGGATTTGAATTGTAAATGCTTACCCTAGGGTTTAGGGTACTTAATATACTTATATTCTTTTGTTCATATGAGTAAATATTAATGATTAAATATATTGTCTTTATGTTTGTGATCTTTAATGATATTACCCATTAAAATAGAAATTTATTCTCTGGAATGTCTTATGGAAATGAATTGATAAAGATAACTCCTAAGAACATATGATTATGATGATTGAAAATAACAAGGATGTGCTTAAGTGTTTTGATATAGGGAAGTATTCCCACAAGCTATTGGGGAAAAATGATGATAGATCAATCAAAGGAAATGGCTATTGAGTTAATTATAGAATAAAGTTTTAGTGTTTATCAAGAATTCCTATCTTCCATAATTCACAATCCTGGACTCTAATTAAGGAATTCCTTTCCTAGATATATTACTTCTTCATATCCACCATCATGTGTTAACATGATGAGATTTGCTTCACAAAAAAATATTCCTATCAATAATTTCTCCTCCTAAATCCATTTGTAAATCCAATGAGCTTGGCACTAAAGCTTTTCATAACCTTCTCATATCTATACTTGGTTATCAAACTATTCTACTACTAATAATCTCCAATCCAACAAATAGTTACTTCTAACTCCATTCATACTCTTGCTTAATCATCCATCACTAATATTTCTCCAGTAGATGTATATATCAAACTACTTTACTCAAAAGCTTACTATCCTTTAAGAGGAATAACACTACTTTAATATCTCCATTCTACTCTAGATTCAACTTAATCATACTATCTTATATCTACTTAACTCCAATATCTTATATTCAAACTTC
Organism: Avena atlantica; assembly: GCA_910589765.1. Taxonomy (NCBI): domain Eukaryota; kingdom Viridiplantae; phylum Streptophyta; class Magnoliopsida; order Poales; family Poaceae; genus Avena; species Avena atlantica. The sequence continues at coordinate 334,312,830 of OU342733.1, forward strand.
ACATCATATCATGGTGACTTAGCATGGCTAACCTATAATAACATATCTATACTAGGGTTCAATCATGTTCTATCCACCAATGTCACGTATACATGATATAAGCATTCAATATTGGTGACTAAAGCATGATCAATAGAATCCTTTAATCATTTATGGCTTAGGTTTCTAGTTGGCTAATCAAGGCCTTCATCAATACAACACTACAGTTGTATTATAATTATCTTCTCAGTGTATCTATCTGGCTAAGAGAGATTATTCATTTACTATACCTACTTTATTCAATAGGATTACTCCTGGTAACTATCTTCAGGATTCATCCTTGTAATCTTCTTTATCACCATATAATTATATATATTCCATACAACTCTTCTTTCATTTCAGGAGTGAGTTAACTCCATCAATTATCACTTTGATCTTATTCCCTTCCAACACTCCCATCCTATACATGATATTTAAATCTATCATTACCACCTACCTCTTCTTACTTCTTTCTCTAAAGGACTTTAAGTGAAAGCTATGATAATAAAAAGAATTGATAGGCTAAGAATAGTTGATTACTCAACATTGATGAACAATAGATATTAGAATAAGATTCAATAGAGATGATAAGGATTGATATCAATGTTAAGGAAATCGGTAATCGTTAGCTGCTCGGTTGGCTTGGGAGTAGCGATTAATCGGAAATCGGACGATTAACTGATTTAATCGGTCGGCTATTAATCGGTGCAGCCTACAAAAATTAGCACCTAAAACACGTATGAATCCTCAGCCTTAAGCTCCCAGATGATATCCTCAAGGCGCTCAAGCTCTTGCATCCGAGGTCTGGTCGGCAACTATGAGGAACTGGTCAACAACGACAATGAACTAGTTGGTGATGCCTGAAATCAAGCTCCTGGAGGCAGGGATCGAACGAGAGCTTCACAAAACCTACTTCATTAGGGCGGGCTAGCGGATGGATGGACGATATGTGTTGATAATTTTGTAACTTTTTTGACCAAGTGTAGTGGTTAATCGGGAACATACCTAGTAATCGGAGTGCCAGACCTATTAATCGGGCTAAACGATTAACACAAAGGATTAGTGGTAATCGACACGGTCAGGTCCCTAGTAGCGATTAATCGGCCTATTAATCGTTGATTCGGCCTATTTTTTGAACAGTGATTGATATGGAAAGAAGATATATGGTGAATGATCTTGACTTGGTTTCCTTCCTACTCAATCTCACTAAAGAGTTAAGGTTAGGTATTACCATGATACTCATGGTATAATTAGATAAGATTAAGATAGATCAAGATTTAGTTGTTATATTCTTATTACTTAAGTTATGTTCATAACTTGGTATTCATGAGTTGTGTAATGAATACTAGGATATGATCTCTTAAAGATTATCATCAAACATTAAGTAACATGTGGTGGTTTAGTTTTAGTACATTTGATCTACCCTTAGATCAAATTACCATTGCCCAAAATAATGTTTTTAGCAAAGGTCATATTGAAACTTATCGCAGTCAACTTGATGATCTACTTCAATTCCATCAAGTTAAGAGAAGCTTCAATCACTTTGACAAGTTTTGTTCAAAAGCGCGAAAATTATTCGGATTTTCTATGCATGAATGCAATGCACACAACTGTGTTCAGCTTATTTCTAAGCTCTAATGCTGGGATGTTACAAACATGATGGCCCAAAAGGACTCCAGAGAAATCCTCGCTTGCTTTAGCACCCGAGAAACCTGGTGCATGCGATCTTGCACCGTCGCAAGGACGATGGCCTGGTCGCGGTCCATACAGAAGAAGCCACCAGCCTCCAGGTCTCGTTGCGTCAGGCAATTCATCCGAACAGCGACACGCTCTTTCTCTTCCTTCGGAACGGATTCGCACTTGTAGAACACACACAATGAGCAAACATGCAGAGCTTCACCTGAAAGAATAGCAGTTTGCAAAGACTCACATTGCAGTTGCTCGCTCATCTGCCGCAACTCCCCCATCAAGAACTCCTCCCTGGCAGTGGTTCGCACAGCCTTCGACGTCCACACATCTGCATGGCCTCGAATGCCAAGGATATCCTTCTCCAAGCTGCGGACATGATCGCGAAGAAAAGCCAGATGTGACGCATCATCCAAGGATGGCCGCGCCTCAGGAGCATTCGGAGTGACAATAGGAACCTCACCCGAAGGACCCTAGAGGAAAACAAATCAAGACATGAACATCACAAGTATCTCTAGCAACAGCTCGAAACATAAATTTATATACATCAAGGCCACCTCGTGGCATAAGTTGGGTCTGCTCATCAGCAAAAGGTTACATTAGGAAAGCAAAAGGATAAACTATCCTAACTACAACAGATGGGCCTAAGAACCCGTATCCGGAGTGGCCTCAGAGCCAGACTGCCTGATCTTGGCCTCCTCCTACTGCTTCACCGTGTACTTGGCCAGGAGGTCGATAAGCTTAGGCCCATAGCGCTTACAGCGAGAGGCAAAGAGGTCGAACACTACCTCTAAGCCATCTACAGTCATTGGCACCTGGGACATTATGTGCGGCAGATCTAGCTCCGCTCAGGACACCATCACCATCACCAACCCCATGGAGGCGCCGATGCCCTTCTGCTTGCACTTATACGCCGCCAGAGCATCCTCCGACAGAGCATCCGCAAGTGCTTCAACATCCTCAAGGGCAACGCCCTTAGGGACGACCTCATTGTAGAAGCGCATGAACACTTCCTTGGCCTTCGCCAAGGAGGCAGCAGCAGTGCTGCAGTGATCTTCGACCGCTGCGGTGGCATCGGCCAGAGCATCTCCATGCTCCAGCGCACCACGATCAAACGTGCTGCCCGAAGCATCTGAACCAAAGAATAAAAGTACCCGAATAAGAGAAAGACAAGACGCAGTCGAAAAAACACGAGACCCAAAACAAGTGAAAGGAAACTCACCAGAGAAGACTTTGGCTGCAGCCATAAGCCTATCTGCCATCTCCTTCTCGCGAGCAACCGCCGCAGCAGCAAGTTGCTCCTCGCGATTGGCAGCCTCTTTCTGCACGCGCTCCTTGGCCTCCGTAGCATCTGCGGCCTTCCTCTCTGCTCGACCAAGGCTCTTCTTGAGAGCGTCCAGCCGTCGGAGGGCCACATTGTTTTCATCTGCAACATCAAGAACCACCTGATCAATACAAGCAAAATCCATGGGACGGACGAACTACAAATGGGTGAGTACATTACACACCTTGAAGTTGCTGCATGCTAGCCTCCAGTGATAAGTGCTGCTGGATAAGGAGGTTGGAGCTGTGCACAAAGGGTTGCAACAGAAAGAAAAACCATCAGAAAAGGCTCGAGGGATACGCCCCTCAAGAGCAAAAATGACCAACAGGTCACCCGAAAGGGCTCGGGGGCTCCCCCCCCAAGGGATAAATAAAATACTTACGTATTCAGGCGGGGACTCCGAAGTTCCGCATGCAGTCTTCTGAGCTATGAATGCCCGATGTTCTTGCTTGGATATGTTCGGGCCATCATCCCCAGAGTCGGCCACCACCTAAGGGGGAAGAGCTGTCGGCTTCGACTCCCCTACAGCCTCCTGAGTGTCCTTGTTAAGAGGCTCCTCCGAAGAATGGCTGCAAGAAAAAGTTTAATCAGAAAACAACCAACATTACCCAGAGAGGTGACAGTAAACAATACAGGTGAAGCCACTTACGAATCAATGTCCGATAAGTTGAAGACGGGCACCGCCTTCTGCTTCTTCTTATTTGCCGGCGACTCCAGAGCTACCGCCCGAAGAGGCACGACAGGAAAAGGTATGGAAGAAGCACCATCATTGTAACATCCCAGATTGTATATTAGGATGTTATTAGTGGCACGCATCATCTTTGCATCATTGCACCCTACAAATAAAAATTTGCAACAAAATCCTAACACCTAAACCTATCAAAACCCTATTAAATATTTCCATATGTGAGCACTATTGTTGTAATAGTTTGACCCCCTTCTAAAACTATGTAAAAAACATTAAACCATGGTCCTATGTTGACCACCTTAATTTTATAAAAATTTAGAAACAAATTTCATCAAGTTTGGACTTAGTATGCAAAAGTTATTTGGGTTTGACTAAAACAGAAATTGATAAATGATAAAAGAAAAAAGGGGCAGCATCTAACCTAGCTGGGCCGGTTCGCCAGCCGACCCCGCCCCCAGCACCCGCGCGTCAGCTAGTTGCCCGCGCCGCGTCGGCCCAGTTCTCCCCTCCGCCACCGACAGCCGGACCCCACCTATCATCCCTCTCCTCTCCCCCAACGAGAACGGGACAGAGACCCCGTCGGCCACATTTCCAACACCCTCCGTGTCCGGCCAGGACTCTCCCCCCTAGACCGTGCATAAATACCCAGCCGCGCGACCCTCCCCTCCGTCCCCAAGCTCGCGAAACCCTAGCCCTCCCCCGGTTCTGCTGGTTCAAGCTGCCGCCGACCAGGTGAGTTGGAATCGATGTCAGGAGCCTCCCCTCTCCCTGTCCTTCTCCCTGGGATGACCCCTACGCTCGACCGTTTCGTCTCACCCTCCTTACCCGATGTTTACCACAGCGTGTCGTCGCCAATTGCTCGCCGGAGCTGCGGGAGAGGCGCTACCACCTCCACCGTTAGAGGAAGAGAAGGCCGAAATCGAGGCCACAGATGGGACCGCAAGGAGAAGGCGATCACCCGTGGCAGTTTCTCCTTCCTCAAAGAGCACCAGAGCGACGCCGCCGTCGCCACCGACACCGCCACCGCTCACCGCCGCCGTCATCGCAACAGTAAGTCGCCGTGCCCACCTCCTCCGTTCGATCTTCAATCTATGGCTCGGATTAGAAGTAGATCCGAAGGGGTACGCGCCTATCACACGCCGCCGCATGGCCGCCACGTCAGCTCGCTGCATTAGCGCACCGTGCCGCGTCACCCCCCCCCCCCCCCCCTCGTTGCCAGCTGGGCCAATCAGAAGCTGACACTTGGCGAGTTCTTAAGTCAGGGTTAGATCTATTTGCAGATTTAGGTTAAAAACTTGCAAAATTCATATAAAATTGAATCTTTGGCCAATTTTAGCTTATAATATACCGTTGGATTCCTAATTTTATGTAGAATCCAGATCTGCAATAATATTCCAAGTTTACAGTAATGTTTTAGGTGTAGATTTTAATCATTAGATTAGAGTGTTTATTCTATAGAAAAATAATTAAAATTCTGTTTTAATTGATTCTTGTTGCAATAACTTTGTTTACACAATGCCTACGGGATAAAATTATAAAACCTTGATTAAGATCATCAGATCTAGTTTGGGGCTAATTAGATGGTTTGATCTCCTTTTAACCCTAGGAATTGTTTTAGTGACTCAATTAGATCTAAACCTTTCGGAAATCAATCGTAGTGACACCCTTACACTATTGCAACACAATCTTGCTACCTTGGTCAATTTAGAAGAACCAACTTTGCATAAATCACCATGTGCATGCATGCATGATTACCTCTGTGATATGTTTTGAGCAAGTTGTGATCAGATCTATGTTTGTGATTCGTTAGATTGTTCATAGTGCTCTAAGGAGTGCTATTGTGTAGAGGGATGCTCGGATCAAGGCAAGTTACACCACTTGTTCATAATTTTGTCCCAGTTTTGATTCTATGCATGTGATCTTCAAAATTCTGTAGTATGCATGTGTAGGATATTCTAGTAGAATTTTTCCTTAGTAATATTTTGCAAGTGCGATGATTTTGTAGTATGCCATGAGTAGCTCTATACTTAGGATTTTCCCTCCTAATAGGCTACCCCCGTTTTTCCTAAGTATTGCTTGATATGCTATATATACAAAGTACCGTTGGGGGGTTCGAAAGACAAAGAATTTTCCAAGTATAAAGGCTCACTAGAGCAAACTTTTCTTCTCAAATCCACTTCAAAATAAAACTAAGTTTTCTTCTTGGCGGAATGGTTGTCGGGACAACGAGTGAGATTTTGGTGGAGGACGGTCGCCCAGGAATCAAAGAAGTCTGCCATGTTTCAGAATTCAGAAGCTTCCAGTGCAACCACAATACATTATGGGCTCTGTCTTGGCCTAGTACTTAGTGGGAAACCTCACCTGGGTACCAACATTTGGAGGTTCTTGGCACGGTTGGATCCAGAAGGTAGAGGGGCTACTAAGGGAAAGCCTCGCCATGGTCTTGTCCGTAAAAGGACTTGATCGTGGATTGTGGGTAAAGTGCACAAACTCTCGAGAGTATTGCAATCTGATCGATCAGTCGTGTTCACGGTAACAGAACGACAATGAGCGTCTGAAGGATGGAGCCTCTAAAGGATCTTCCTCTCTCTTTTCTAAACCAAGCTTTAAAACCCCATGGGGTGAGTAATATCGCCAATGGGTGGGATTTTGGGAACTTGGTGTGTAATATCCAAGTGACACTTGGTGCGTAATATCCAAGTGTTTGGTTGTTTGGACACTTGGTGAGTAATATCCTCGTGTGCCATTCGACCTTAATTTATCTAAGCAAATGTTTACAAAGTAGGGAAAATCTTCTCTCCTTCTATCTACTTAAGAAAACTAGCTTTGAGCAAAAGAACTCTACAGCCTAAACTAGCCTTGCATGTAGAGATAGCCTTTACTCTCCTTGGTGTAATTTGCCAATACATTCAAAGTATTGACCCAACTTGTTGGCTGCTCGTTTTATGTGCAGAATCCGAAGATTGAAAGGTGCGTAGGGATCGCGAGTCTACACTCGACAAGCCTGGGGCGTTGATGGACTCAAGCTGCCTTTATGTTTCCGCTGTTATTTGAGCTAGCATAATGCTAAGCAATTTTGTAATAAATTCATACTCTCGATTCTCCGTGTAATAGAGACTTTGTGTTTTACATGATATTTCATCGACTGTGAGTCCTAGCTATTGATCCAGGGACTAGCATGTTAATCACAGGGACTTAGGATCCTTATCGATCCGAGGTCACTACAGATGGTATCAGAGCACATCGTTGCCTGTAGGACGTGACCCTAGGATTGGAACCACCTCTAACTTGTGCCTTTCATGCTTTTTCTACTAAGTTATTTTCCGCACTTCTAGTATCTGCTTTCCTCTACTTGTTTTAGTATCTAACTTTCATTCTTCTAACTTAAAGATGACAAGCTTCCTCTACGACACCGTCGAGGACATTGATCCCCTTCGCT
>OU342733.1:334324984-334549984 GCA_910589765.1 Avena atlantica
GGGAGATAAAGAGTTGGAAGAAATAAGAATCAGGATAATCGAGGGAAAGACTAAAGAATTTCGTCTGGATGAACAAGGAACCCTCTGGTATGGGAAGCGTTTGTGCGTTCCCAATGACCCCGATATCAGGAATATGATTTTACAAGAAGCTCATGATTCGCCATACTCCATTCATCCAGGTAACACGAAGATGTACATGGATGTGAAGGATAGATTCTGGTGGAATAACCTAAAGAGAGATATTGCAGAGTATATTTCTCTGTGTGATGTATGCAATAGAGTTAAAGCCGAGCATCAGAAATCGGCAGGACTACTTCAACCACTACCTATACCCGACTGGAAGTGGGACAAGGTAGGAATGGATTTCATCACGGGATTGCCCCGGACTCGTTCTGGATTTGATTCTATCTGGGTAGTGGTGGACCACTTCACCAAGGTGGCTCACTTCATCCCCGTAAAGACCACATATACAAGTGCTAAGCTTGCTAAGATATACATGTCAAGGATTGTAAGCCTACATGGTGTTCCCAAGGGAATTGTGTCAGACAGAGGCACCCAGTTTACTTCAAAGTTTTGGCGACAACTACATGAGTCTCTTGGGACCCGACTAGAATTCAGTACTGCCTTCCACCCTCAGACAGACGTCCAAACAGAAAGGGTGAATCAAATTTTGGAAGATATGTTGAGAGCTTGCGCTCTAGACTATGGGTCTAGTTGGGACGATAACCTACCGTATGCTGAGTTCTCATACAACAACAGCTACCAGACAAGTATCAAGATGGCTCTGTTTGAAGTTCTATATGGCAGGAAGTGTAGGACTCCACTGCTATGGAATGGAGTTGGTGAACGCAGTATTTTTGGACCTGAATTGATAAAGGATGCCGAAGAAAAGGTACGGCAGATTCAGGATAGGCTAAAGGTAGCCCAATCCCGATAGAAGAGTTACGCTGATTCCAAGCGCAGAGATGTGGCCTATGAAATAGGGGACCGTGCGTATCTCCGAGTTTCACCCCTACGAGGGGTTAAGAGGTTCGGAATCAAGGGCAAGTTAGTCCCACGATTCATAAGACCATATAAGGTCCTGGCCCGTAGAGGGGAAGTTGCTTATCAGTTGGAGTTGCCGAAAGGACTGACTGTTCATGATGTGTTTCATGTGTCGCAACTAAAGAAGTGTCACCCGGAGATGGCCGAAACACCGCTAAGAGACACTTTTCCCCTAGATGAGGTTCAATTGGAGAATGACCTTACCTATGAGGAAAAACCCATCAAAATACTGGAAACAGCTGAAAGGGTTACCCGCACCAAGACTATAAGATTTTGCAAGGTACAATGGAACCACCACTCCGAGGAAGAAGCTACATGGGAGCGTGAAGAAGACTTGAAGGCAGAACACCCACACCTATTTGCTAGCCAACCCGAATCTCGGGGACGAGATTCTACTTAAGGGGGGTAGGTTTGTAACATCCCAGATTGTATATTAGGATGTTATTAGTGGCACGCATCATCTTTGCATCATTGCACCCTACAAATAAAAATTTGCAACAAAATCCTAACACCTAAACCTATCAAAACCCTATTAAATATTTCCATATGTGAGCACTATTGTTGTAATAGTTTGACCCCCTTCTAAAACTATGTAAAAACATAAACCATGGTCCTATGTTGACCACCTTAATTTTATAAAAATTTAGAAACAAATTTCATCAAGTTTGGACTTAGTATGCAAAAGTTATTTGGGTTTGACTAAAACAGAAATTGATAAATGATAAAAAAAGGGCAGCAGCTAACCTAGCTGGGCCGGTTCGCCAGCCCACCCCGCCCCCAGCACCCGCGCGTCAGCTAGTTGCCCGCGCTGCGTCGGCCCACTTCTCCCCTCCGCCACCGACAGTCGGACCCCACCTGTCATCCCTCTCCTCTCCCCCAACAAGAACGGGACAGAGACCCCGTCGGCCACGTTTCCCCCGCACTCCGTGTCCGGCCAGGACTCTCCCCCCAGGACGTGTATAAATACCCAGCCGCGCAACCCTCCCCTCCGTCCCCAAGCTCGCGAAACCCTAGCCCTCCCCCGGTTTCGCTGGTTCAAGCTGCCGCCGACCAGGTGAGTTGGAATCGATGTCAGGAGCCTCCCCTCTCCCTGTCCTTCTCCCTGGGATGACCGCTACGCTCGACCGTTTCGTCTCACCCTCCTTACCCGATGTTTACCGCAGCGTGCCGTCGCCAATTGCTCACCGGAGCTGCGGGAGAGGCGCTACCACCGCCATTAGAGGAAGAGAAGGCCGAAATCGAGGCCACAGACGGGACCGCAAGGAGGAGGCGATCACCCGTGGCAGTTTCTCCTTCCTCGAAGAGCACCAGAGCGCCGCCGCCGTCACCACCGACACCGCCGCCGCTCACCGCCGCCGTCATCACAACAGTAAGTCGCCGCGCCCACCTCCTCCGTTCAATCTTCAATCTGTGGCTCGGATTAGAAGTAGACCCGAAGGGGTACGCGCCTATCACACGCCTCCGCGTGGCCTCCACGTCAGCTCGCCGCATCAGCGCACCGCGCTGCGTCACCCCCCCCCCCCCCCCCCCGTTGCCAGCTGGGCCAATCAGAAGCTGACACTTGGCAAGTTCTTAAGTGAGGGTTAGATCTGTTTGCAGATTTAGGTTAAAAACTTGCGAAATTCATGTAAAATTGAATCTTTGGCCAATTTTAGCTAATAATATACCGTTGGATTCCTAATTTTATGTAGAATCCAGATCTGCAATAATATTCCAAGTTTACAGTAATGTTTTAGGTGTAGATTTTAATCATTAGTTTAGAGTGTTTATTCTATAGAAAAATAATTAAAATTCTGTTTTAATTGATTCTTGTTGCAATAACTTTGTTTCCACAATTCCTACGGGAAAAATTATAAAACCTTGCTTAAGATCATCAGATCTAGTTTCGGGCTAATTAGATGGTTTGATCTCCTTTTAACCCTAGGAATTGTTTTAGTGACTCAATTAGATCTAAACCTTTGGGAAATCAATCGTAGTGACACCCTTACACTATTGCAACACAATCTTGCTACCTTGGTCAATTTAGAAGAACCAACCTTGCATAAATCACCATGTGCATGCATCCATGATTACCTCTGTGATATGTTTTGAGCAAGCTGTGATCAAATCTATGTTTGTGATTCGTTAGATTGTTCGGAGTGCGCTAAGGAGTGCTATTGTGTAGAGGGCTGCTCGGATCAAGGCAAGTTACACCACTTGTTCATAATTTTTTCCCAGTTTTGATTCTATGCTTGTGATCTTCAAAATTCTGTAGTATGCATGTGTAGGATATTCTAGTAGAATTTTTCCTTAGTAATATTTTGCAAGTGCGATGATTTTGTAGTATGCCATGAGTAGCTCAATACTTAGGATTTTCCCTCCTAATAGGCTACCCCCGTTTTTGCTAAGTATTGCTTGATATGCTATATATACAAAGTACCGTTGGGGGGTTCGAAAGACAAAGAATTTTCTAAGTATAAAGGCTCACTAGAGCAAACTTTTCTTCTCAAATCCACTTCAAAATAAAACTAAGTTTTCTTCTGGGCGGAATGGTTGTCAGGACAACGACTGAGATTTTGGTGGAGGACGGCCGCCCAGGAATCAAAGAAGTCTTCCATTTTCAGAATTCAGAAGCTTCCAGTGCAACCACAATACATTATGGGCTCTGTCTTGGCCTAGTACTTAGTGGGAAACCTCACCTGGGTACCAACATTTGGAGGTTCTTGGCACGGTTGGATCCAGAAGGTAGAGGGGCTACTAAGGGAAAGCCTCTCCATGGTCTTGTCTGTAAAAGGACTTGATCGTGGATTGTGGGTAAAGTGCACAAACTCTCGAGAGTATTGCAATCTGATCGATTAGTCGTGTTCACGGTAACAGAACGACAATGAGCGTCTGAAGGATGGAGCCTCTAAAGGATCTTCCTCTCTCTTTTCTAAACCAAGCTTTAAAACCCCATGGGGTGAGTAATATCGCCAATGGGTGGGATTTTGGGAACTTGGTGTGTAATATCCAAGTGACACTTGGTGCGTAATATCCAAGTGTTTGGTTGTTTGGACACTTGGTGAGTAATATCCTCGTGTGCCATTTGACCTTAATTTATCTAAGCAAATGTTTACAAAGTAGGGAAAATCTTATCTCCTTCTCTCTACTTAAGAAAACTAGCTTTGAGCAAAAGAACTCTACAGCCTAAACTAGCCTTGCATGTAGAGATAGCCTTTTCTCTCCTTGGTGTAATTTGCCAATACATTCAAAGTATTGACCCAACTTGTTGGCTGCATGTTTTATGTGCAGAATCCGAAGATTGAAAGGTGCGTAGGGATCGCGAGTCTACACTCGACAAGCCTGGGGCATTGATGGACTCAAGCTGCCTTTATGTTTCCGCTGTTATTTGAGCTAGCATAATGCTAAGCAATTTTGTAATAAATTCATACTCTGGATTCTCCGTGTAATAAAGACTTTGTGTTTTACATGATATTTCATCGACTGTGAGTGCTAGCTATTGATCCAGGGACTAGCATGTTAATCACAGGGACTTAGGATCCTTATCGATCCGAGGTCACTATAATCATCCTCACCATGGCGCTCGAGGAAGGATGGACCCCTTGGAGTTGGTGGGGTAGACGCATCCGAACACTCGCTCCGGGAGCACTTTCGGGTCTGTCCTTCACTCGCCTCGGGAGCATCATAGTAGGCGACTAAGCTGGAGGAAGCTCGGACTCGGAGTCCACCTCCTCATTGTCTGGTGCTTCCCTAAACTTCTCAGGCAAAGGAGACATAGAGCCCGTTACCTTGAGGCGCTGCAATAAAAAAGTAAAGAGACATAATATAAATAACAACAACAAACAGCAAACACTTGGAAAAAGCGCTACGCGCACGAACGAATTTCACCTGGGAAACCCCTTTGTTAGTGCTAAAAGGAGGAGTCAAAGATTTCCATGGAAGGTCCTCATCGACCTTGGCCTTCAGCAGGGGACGAAGGGCCCTATCCAGGTCACCCGAAGACAACTCTTCGGATGAAACCCTTGTTGGATCGCTGGAGCTGGCGTAGAGGAACATTGGGTGCGCCCTAGCCTGGAGGGGCTGCACCCGGCGCTTGAGGAAGGTGCGGATGATATCGACACCGTAGACCTCTTTGCCTGGCATCGACTAAAGGGCCTCCACCTGCTGGTAGAGTCTCTCCACCTCTGCAGCTTCACCCTCCAAGATGTGGTTCTTCCACGATCTCTTCGAGATGATCTTCTGCTCGGAGTCGAAGGGGGCAAGCCCATATTGCTGACCATCCAGCTTAGCATCGTGGATGTAGAACCACTTCCGGCGCCATTGCTGGACGGACTCACAGATAGAAAAGGAGAAGAATTGGATGAAAGGGTGGACAGAAATGATGCAACCGCCAAGAGGATAGACTCCGCTGGTGTCGGACTGCCTCTTCACCAAATAGAGCTTCCGAAAGAGGCCAAAGTGTGGCTCGATACCGAGCCAGCACTCGCAAAGAGTTATGAAGCAGGCGACATGGAGAAGAGAATTGGGAGACATATGATGTATCTGAATCCCATAGAAGAAAATGAGTCCACGAAGGAAATCGTGGACAGGAAGCGAAATACCGTGAAGGATAAAGGCAACAAACATCACCCAAAACCCTATGGGTGGGCGGGGGATTACCTCATCACCGGGAAGGATGACGTCCTCCTTATTCTGGGGGATCAACCCAGAATTGCACAACTTGCACAGATCCCCATCGTGCACCTCTATGCGCCTCCACCCGCCGTCCGTGATGTGTGTGGCCACGGCTGTCTTCTTACCGCCGCCGGCGGCGCTCGACCCAGCTCCGCCAGCAGCTTTCTTGGTCTTCCCTATCACGCGGCGACGAGTGCGGCGGTGCACACGGAGAAAAGCAGAGGGAAAGGTACGAAGAACTTCCAGTGCACACTGAAGGAAAGCGAAGCTCGCGAAAATGGAAACAATGGCGATAAGCAAATGATGAAGGGTAAAAGAAAACTACTGTTTACTTATGGTATAAAAGGAGAAAGACGATGCAGACGAGCCATTGATCCAGAAGCCCTAGCGCGCACCCAAGATCCAACCCTACACGTGTCAGCACAGCAACGAACTGTCGCCAGCACGCCGTCCACTAAGCACGGAAACCGAGGAGACGTCGTAATTTTTGCCACGTCTACGCGTGAGTAGTCAACTTCAAGTAAGACGGTGGGACCCACGATTGTTCCGTTGCATCATCTTTGCCACCGCAGACGGTTGAGATCACCAATCGTCAGCACTGACGTCATCAAGGCTAAAGCTAGCAACGGCTGGAAATTTTCGGCTGATCAATCAAGTACTTACTCGAATCTACGACTCGATAAACTACTCGCAGGCTACTCCTATCAGGAGCGCTATCCACGCACCTGAGAAATGACTAAGGTACTACACCTCGTAACTATCTTCGAGTTCTACGTCGAGTCTGCGACTCCACTATGGACTCGGGAGCTACTCCCATAGGGAGGATCGGTTGAGCATCCGAAAAAATTGTGTCCTTCGGACCTAAGCTGAAAACAATTGAAATAAAGTCTTTGCTCGAGTCTATGACTCAAACAGACACTCGGGGGCTACTCCCATAGGGAGCATTGGCCGCACACCCTATGAATTCTTCGACTGTGATCCTTCGGATCAAATACGACAAAATCTTTTTGGCAACTTTGCCCAAACCAACACTAAGCGAGAAGCAATCTCCTTGGCCACCCGAAACACCTCCGCGGTGATAAAATTTCGGATATTGTGTCCATGACACAAATATAAGTCCTACAGATATCATCTGATGTCCTGGTAACGCACCTGGCTGCGCTCTGCCAGTAAATTTCCGTGTCAACATGCACGATGAAAAATCCTGACGGACGCGTTGGGTACATCACTTGAAAACCACTGGGATTCAACTCCTATAAGACCTCAATGGCCAGAGCCGAATTATGCCAGCATTCGTTATGGATTCGAGTCTAGGGACTCGAATCTGAAGAAGATCATGTTGTTTTGTCCCATGGCAGTTAATTGGCCTTGATCCGTCGGGAGAGTCAGGCTCACGCATCAACAATCCCTATGAACTAAACTTTTTCCTTGTAAAACAGGTTCAACTACATAGCACCCGAAAGATTGAAGAGTCCTCGGCCGAATCTACAATGCGACTGAGCACTCGGGGGATACTAACATGGGTATACCCCGTGGGTACATAGCATTGGCATACCTAGTCCAGCCCAAGGAAGGCCCATGAAAAGATACGCGGCCTGTGGAGATTTCGGGTGGCCCAAGCCCATGACGCCTTCGGATCCTTGGAGAACAAGACTAGAGTAGATAGATTTTCGAAGGGTACAAACCCTAATTTGTAACCGAATCGACCTTCGCCTGGGACCTGCCTATCTATATAAAGGCTAGGAGGGCACGACAAGGAGGACTTTCAACTCACCTCATACGCACCTCACGCCAGATTGCATCTGCACACCCCTGTAACCTTCGGTTCCGCCGTAATCAAGAGCAAACAAGTAGGAGTAGGGTTTTCCCTCTAGGGGCCTCAACCTGGGTAAACCTCGTGTCCACGTGTTGCTTGTCTATTAACCGTTCTGCAATCTCCAGTATCCCCATCTTCTCCAAAACCCAAGTCCATAACAATGGGCATTGACAAGATTGAACCTCGTCAACTGTTATCGACTGCCCCTTGCCGCGCCATTAAGCCAGTGACAATCGCCAAGAGACACTGCACCGTCCTACGCCCTTTGCCATGCCCGTAGCTATCTGTATCGTTGTCACCAACGAGCCCTGACCATGCCGCTCTACCCCTCTCCCCGGTGTATAAATAGAGGCCACCCCAGCCCTCATTCTCCACACCATCTCACTCCCCCATCTCTCAGAACCACACTTGATACTTCCCCGGAGCAAGGCGAGCTCCAGCTCGCCGGAATTTTTACGGAGTCGGCCGCTGTAGAGGAGCATAGGAGCCGTCGATTGCGACCACCCCAGGAGCCGCCGCGGCCATCGTTCGAACCGCCATCATCGACAATGTCGTTCGCCCCCATCGCCGACCCTAGTTGGAGCCCTGGTAAGCCACCGCGTACCCCCACCTTCGCGTTAGGGTTCGGTCTCATCGGAGCTATTCGACGGAGATGATGAACGTGAGCCGTAGATCTTGTTCTAATCATAGGGCTCAGATTGAAAGGTACCGCTTTGCTTAGACTGAGCCGCTGACGCATGGGACCCCATGTTAGCATCCTGCTGTGCATGCGCTGTGCAGCTGGGCCGACCCATTTTCATTCCCGCGTGTAGCCCAGTAATTCAAATAGAGATTTTCCATTTTAATTCAAACCTAGTTCAGTCAGTGACTTTGAAAATCAATTCAGAGAGATTCACTAAACCAAATTGCATGATTCCAATTTTGTTAGAAAGGTATTCAAATTATCAATCCCAGTCCGTTGGATTCAAACCATTTGAAATTATAGATCACCTATAGTAAAAATAACAAGACAAAGATTTTTTCACATTCTAACATTTTTCAAAAATCAATCATAAGTGCTTTTGAGTTGATTCCAACTCTCAAAAATCACATTTTACAAGATCTAACTGAATATGAAAAATATTTAGGTTTACATGCAGTGATCTTGGACTAGTACTAATAGAATGCTACATAGGCATTTCTAGTCACTTTAATTATTTAAAATAGTAATATTAAACTTTATAAAATATGACCACTGATATGTCCAATTTGCATCACCATTCTATATCATAATTTGCCTCTATTTATTGATATATGTCTTATTATGATGTATTACTTATGTCTTTTCCACTATTTTTGCATGTTGGATGATTCTTGGAGGATGGACTGCCGGAGTCTGGATTCTAATGGAAAAGAAGGCGCTTTGATACAATTTTGCGAAGATCATAAAAATACCAGAAAAATATGGGAAAATTATATTTTTCCAAAAGACAGAGGAAGCAGAAGGAGAGGCGAAGAGGGGCCGCAGGGGGCCCACACCCCTAGGCACGGGCCCACCCTGGGCCATGCCTAGGGCAGGTGTGGCCCACCTGCCCAGCTCCCGACTCCTCCCCTTCGCCTATATCTTCCCTATGGAACCCTAATATTGGACGAGCAACCACAGATAGATTTCCGTCGCCTCTGCGGGGCGGAAAACACCGAGAGAGAAAGATCTCTCCGGCAGACAGATTTCTGCTGGGGGAATTCCTTCCCGGAGAGGGAAGAGCGTCGCCATCAACACGTCATCAAGCTAGGCTTCATCGGGATCATCATCATCCACACCATCATCTCCACCAGCACCATCATCACCACTCCGTCCCGCTGTAACAATTGTGTTGGATATTTCTTTAGTTCTTAGGGGAAACTTTCCTGGTGTTAATTACTATTGTAGTTGATGCTTGTGAGTGGAACCATTGGATTATTGTTTATGTTCAGATTGTTATTCATCACCATATCGTCTTTGATCTTGATCCATATGATGACTTGTGAGTAGTTCGTCTAGTTCTTGAGGACATGGGAGAAGTCATGTTGTTATTAGTGGATTTGTGTTGAGTTAATATTCAACGGTTTAGTATTTAAGTTGTGGTGCTATTCTTCTAGTGGTTCCATGTGAACGTCGACTACATGACACTTCACCATTTATGGGCCTAGGGGAATGCATTGTGTATTTGGCTACTAATTGTGGCGTTGCCGGAGTGATAGAAACCTAAACCCCCGTTAGGACACCTTTGCACAAGGGAGCGTAGGATCTCAGAGTTTAAGGTTGTGGTTAGATTTATATCTTAATTACTTTCCTGTAGTTACGGATGTTTACAGGGGGTTTAATCACAAGTATGTATTAGTCCAAGTACGGTCGGTACATTAGCACAGGTTCACCCACACAACACTTACAACACCAAAGAAGAGTACTCAGCTATATGAAGCGAAAGCACTTGACAGAATTCCCATGTGTCCTCGAGAACGTTTGGTCCTTATAAGTATTTCCACCAGCTTGTACTTTGCTAAGAAAGGATTGGGCCACTTGCTGCGTTTGTTTGTTGTCTTTATTACTTGCACTTTGTTTTGTTGCTTTATCAGAAAACTACTAAAAATCCGCTCGCTAAGTATTTGCAGAGAGTTCTTGCTCCGTACCACTAGTCAACACCTTTTGCTCCTCGTTGGGATCGACACTCCTATTTATCGAAAGTACTACGATACACCCCCTATACTTGTGGGTCATCAAGACTATTTCTAGAGTCGTTGCCAGGGAGTGAAGCGCTATTGAAGAGTGGAACTTGGGAAACTTCTACTATGAGTACTGCTTTTGTTACTGCTTGTTACTTTGTTTCCAATATGGATAACCCACTTGGTTTTCTGTTTGGGAAAACTACTACCACTGCTAGGGTAGTAGATGAACCACCACCTGTTAAGATAGATCCTTTTAAGATACCTACAAGTATTGTTGATCGTGTTATGGATAACTATTATTTTGGGGATTGGATTGTCCACCCTGGTGATCATTTGCTTTTTATCCATGAATTATGCGGGTTGTTTAAGTGTGCAGGTATCACAACTAAACAGGTGAAGAAGAAGTTACTCACTATATCCTTGAAAGGGAGAGCTGAAGAATGGTATAAGCTGCTGAAGAATGGACAATCCATGGGATGGGAGGAAATGGCATCTCTCTTTTACTCTAAATTCTATCCTCCCAGTGAGATTCATAAGGATAGAAATCTGATATATAACTTTTGGCCTCGTGATGGAGAGAGTACAAACTCAAGCTTGGGGAGATTGAAGTTACTAATGCTTAAATGTCCTATTCATGAACTCCCTAACAATATTATTATCAATAACTTTTATGCTAGGCTTTCTCTTCATGATAAAGATTTACTAGATGCTTGTTCTGCTGGATCATTCACACGTATGAAGGAAGAAGATAAATGGGATCTCCTAGACCGTATTCAAGAGAACACTGATGCTTGGGAGAATGACAAAGGGAGAAAGTCAGGTATAAACTATGATTATGAATGCATTAAATCTTTTATTGGAACTGATGACTTCCGTGATATTAGTAATGAGTTTGGTCTTGATCCTCAAGTTCTTGCGAAATGTTTTAATATATTTGCCTCTTATATTGAAATTCCCAAGAAAGAGTGGGACAAGTACCATGCTCCTTATAAAGACATTGTCACCCATGTTCCTGCTAGCATAGAGGTTTGTACTGTTGATCCTATTTTGCCTGAACCTTATATGGAGAAAATCCCTTTTCCTACTAGGGTAAAGGAACATTCTATCATAGCTAATGTGGTTAGCAAAAGTGCAAATAAAACCGTGGAGCCTGATGAGCTCATTGATACTGATCCTGTGGTAGCTATTATGAAAGATCTTGTCACTATAAATATAGAGGATGAGCATATTGTCTTCGGTGAAGACGCTACTAATATTGTTTCTCATCCTAAAAAAGCTAGAAAAGCTAGTGTCCCTGTGCTTTTTGTTAAAATTGGTGATCATTGCTACTATGGTTTATGTGATATTGGTTCTAGTTCTAGTGCTATTCCTTATGAGCTTTACAGGGAAATTATGCATGAAATTGGTCCTTGTAAGCTTGAGGACATTGATGTGGTTATTCACCTTGCCAATAGAGAGCAAGTTTGCCACATTGGCATTGTAAGAGATGTGGAGGTCCTTTGTGGTAAGATTAAATATCCTGCTGATTTTCTAGTACTTGGTAAGGAATCTAGTAAAATCTATCCTATTATCTTTGGTAGACCCTTCCTAAATACTTGTGGGGCTATTATATATTGTAGGAAGGAAAAAGTTTTGACTAAAATTGATGGAGAGTCTTATGAGTTTAACTTTTCCAAATTTTCCAAAACTCCTTATGAAAATGAACTACCTAATGATGATTTCAGGGTTGAACAACTTTCTGCTATTTCTCTTGCTCCTAACAATGCTTTGCGGCAGTTTATGGAAGATCATGAAAGTGATGTCTTCATGAAGGAAAGAAATGAAATTGACGAGGTTTTCCTTCGTCAGCCTGAGTTACTTAAGCATAATATACCTATGGAAGATTTGGCTACCACACTACCACCTAAAGAGGACCATATTTTCGAATTAAAACCTTTACCTAAAGAAAGTATATCCTGTTATTATTAGTTCTAAACTTTCAGGAAAGGAAGAAGAAAGGTTATTGGAGATACTGAAGAAACACCGAGTAGCTATGGGTTATACTCTTGATGATTTAAAAGGAATTTCTCCTACTATATGTCAGCATGCTATTAATATAGAACCTGATAGCAAACCAGTTGTTGAGCACCAACGCCGTATGAATCCTAAGATGAAGGATGTGGTAAGAAATGAGGTATTAAAACTCCTTGATGCTGGTATTATTTATCCTATTGCTGACAGTCAATGGGTTAGCCCTGTTCATTGTGTTCCCAAGAAAGGGGGAATAACTGTTGTGCCTAATGAAGATAATGAGCTTATACCCCAAAGAGTAGTGGTCGGGTATAGAATGTGCATTGATTTTAGAAAGATTAATAAAGTTACTAAGAAAGATCATTATCCTTCACCCTTTATTGATCAAATGCTTGAGAGGTTGTCCAAAAAGACTCACTTTTGTTTTCTTGATGGGTATTCTGGGTTTTCTCAAATTGATGTGAAAGCACAAGACCAAGAGAAAACTACTTTCACATGTCCTTATGGTACTTATGCTTATAGGTGTGTGCCTTTTGGTTTATGTAATGCTCTTGCTACCTTCCAGAGATGTATGTCTGCTATCTTTCATGGTTTTTGTGAAGAAATTGTGGAGGTTTTCATGGACGTTTTTCCGTCTATGGAACTTATTTTGATAACTATTTGCACAACCTTGATAAAGTTTTGTAGAGATGTGAAGAAACCAACCTTGTTCTTAATTGGGAGAAATGCCATTGTATGGTTAATGAAGGGATTGTTCTTGTACATAAGATCTCTGAAAGAGGCATTGAAGTGGACAGAGCCAAAATTGAAGCAATTGAGAAGATGCCTTGCCCTAGAGATATTAAAGGTATTCATAGTATCCTTGGTCATGCTGGTTTCTATAGGAGGTCTATTAAATATTTCTCCAAAATTTCAAAGCCCCTTACTAATCTTCTTCAAAAAGATGTACCTTTTGTTTTTGATGATGATTGTAAGGAAGCTTTTGAAACTTTGAAGAAAGCTTTGACAACTGATCCTATTGTTCAACCACCTGATTGGAGTTTACCTTTTGAAATTATGTGTGATGTTAGTGATTTTGTTGTGGGTGATTTCCTTGGACAACGTGTCGATAAGAAGTTGAATGTTATTCATTATGCTAGCAAGACTCTTGATGCTGCTCAAAAGAATTATGCTACTACTGAAAAAGAGTTCTTGGCTGTAATCTTTGCTTGCGATAAGTTTAGACCTTATATTGTTGATTCAAAGGTTATTATTCATACTGATCATGCTGTTATTAAGTACCTTATGACAAAGAAAGACACCAAGTCTAGACTTATCAGGTGGGTTTTGCTTTTACAAGACTTTGATCTGCATATTGTAGATAGGAAAGGTGCTGAAAATTTATCTCGTTTGGACAACATTTCTTTTGACCCATTGCCTGTTAATGATAGTTTTCCAAATGAGTAGTTGGCTGCGATAAGGGTAAGTCCGCATGAGAGTCCTTTGTATGCTGATTATGCTAACTTTATTGTTTCCAAGTATTTACCTCCAACCTTTATAGCTCAGGAGAGAAGGAAATTCTTTTATGATCTAAGGCATTACTTTTGGGATGATCCACACTTATATAAAGGAGTAGATGGCATTATGCGAAGATGTGTTCCAGAATTTGAACAACAAGAGATATTGAGAAAATGTCATGGCAGTGCTTATGGAGGACATCATGTAGGGGATAGGACTCCACGGAAGGTTTTACAATCTGGATTTTATTGGCCTACCCTTTTCAAAGATGCAAGGAAGTTTGTCTTATCATGTGATGAATGTCAACGAGTAGGTAACATTTCTAGATGCAATGAAATGCCTATGAATTATTCTCTTGTTATTGAACCTTTTGATTGTTGGGGATTTGACTTTATGGGACCTTTTACCCCTACAAAAGGGTACACTCATATTCTTGTTGCTGTCGACTATGTTACAAAGTGGGTAGAAGCCATACCTACAAATAGTGCTGATGGTAATACCTCATTGAAAATGCTTAAGGATGTCATTTTTCCTAGGTTCGGTGTGCCTAAATATCTCATGACTGATGGAGGCTCTCATTTTATTCATGGGAGTTTTAGAAAAAATCTCGCTAAGTATGATGTAAACCATAGAATTGCTTCAGCTTATCACCCCCAAACTAGTGGTCAAGTAGAAATTTCCAATAGGGAAATTAAATCTATCTTGCAGAAGACTGTCAATAGATCTAGAAAAAATTGGGCTAAAAAGTTGAATGACGCTTTGTGGGCTTATAGAACTGCTTATAAAAATCCTATGGGGATGTCTCCTTACAAAATGGTCTATGGGAAAGCTTGTCACTTGCCTTTAGAATTAGAACACAAAGATTATTGGGCAGTGAAGGAGTTGAATAGATATTTTAGACTTGTAGGTGAAAAAAGACTACTCGACTTAAGTAATCTAGATGAGTGGAGAGGTCAAGCTTATGAAAATGCTAGGCTTTTTAAGGAAAAAGTAAAAAGATGGCATGATAGGAGAATTCTCAAAAGGGAGTTCCATGTTGGTGAGAAAGTTCTTTTGTATAGGTCTCGTCTTAGATTTTTTGCAGGGAAACTACTCTCAAAATGGGAAGGGCCTTTTGTTATCAAGGAAGTATACCATTCCGGTGCCATCAAAATTTCTTCTCTGAAGGATGACACAACACAGGTGGTTAATGGTCAAAGACTAAAACATTATATTTTTGGAGATTCTGATAATGAAGATGTGGATGTTATTAAAATGGTGAATCCATAAGAATTTATCAGAAGACAAACACCAGAAACTGCAGTGTTCATCCCGAATAGGTAAAAGTGGTGAAAACATAAGGTTCGTGAAACCCCAATCTTTTTATATTTTTGATGTTTTAATACATAAGGTAAGTTAAGAGACATAATAGAGGAGGAAACAGAGTCCGACTTTGCCTCTCTTTCGTATCAGCACCTTCCTTATGCTTTGAAACTTCGTAATATATAACCCCCCGGATCCCCCGAGGTTCTTACATCGAGTTCTCATCGTGTTTTTGTTTCAATCTGTTTCTGTCAGGCAAATTCTCAGTTATGGAGATACAATGTCTTCCTCTGGATCACCCATGGAGGATTCCTCTACGGATGTCCTCAACCCATACATGTATGAGTTGAAGATCCATCCCAAGGAGCTGATTCTCAAAGATGGGAAGGTATAGATGAAAGAAGTTCAAGGCCCCAAGGGAGAAGGAAGTCTAGAAGACAGAATGGAAGCATTGGAGCAGGAGGTTTTTAGGTACAAGAAGATGGCGCAACACGAAGTGGATGTTATTCACAAGATAAGTTTAGAACTCATTGCCAAACACGAGGAAGAGGTGGCTGAGCTCCGAGAAGAAATCTTCTCGCTCCGTCAGACCACCAACCAATTACAAGCACAGCTCTACGACATACAAAATCAAAACTGTGAGTATGAGGCTAGATTTGATCTCATAAGCTCTGCTGCTAGTTTCAGGATTGCAGAGACAGGGACATCCTTTTTGGATGGGGAACCTTTGCCTTGGAAGTTTTATGATGACAAGAGAACACCACCACCACCGAAGGAGTAATTCGTCATCAGGTTTGGCATCCCCTTGGCTTGTTCCAAGATTGGGGGTGTCACAACCATTATCTTTTATCTTTTACCTTTTTAGTGGATTCATATCTTTGGTAGAGAAGTTATCCTATAGTTTGGTTTGCATGTGGAAGTATCTCTCCTTTAGTTGATTATCTATGTATCCCTTAGTGTGAGTGCCTTTATTGGAATAGTAATGAGAAGTCTCATCTTTTATTTTTTGCACTTCTTATTTTAGTTTGCAATCTCTATTATATGATGGATCTTGTTGATCAGTATTGGCATCACTTTGGGATCATCAAGTGGATCTAAATTGGTTTTGGCAAACCGAGTTCTGGTCAGTAGCAATACTTTTTGAGGTTTGAAAGAAAAAGAGAAAAAGCTTACACGTATTTTGTATCATTTGTTTTCTTTCTTGTTGGATCATAAGCTTAGTATTCTTTATTTAAGATCTTTTGTGTCTTCAAGGAAGATTGCATGTTTGGCTTTGTTACTTGTATGTTTGCTTGTTTCTTTCAACTCTTTTGCTTGCTACCCAGCCTTGCTAGCCAAAAACCCGTTTTGAGAAGGCATACTTCTCATCTTTTCAATCCCTTGAACCAAAACCTGTGCCACTTGTGTCCACCATATCTACCTAGTAGCTTTTGCTATTCCAAGAAAATTCTCAAGCCTCATCTACCTTTCGAATTAAAAAGTATTTTGTTATCTGAAAACTAGTTAGTAAAGCTCTCACGAACTTGATGGCACACCTTATTTTCTTGACCCTAATAGACTTGAACCATTGTGTCATCGAAGTTGTATATGCTTGCATATATACGTTGGAATTATAAGAACCATGTTGTCATGGGTAACGCTTTCAACATTGCACTTGTACCTTGTACACAGTTGATATCGTGCTCTTTTGTCTGTGGATTTCAACGGTGTGAAATAAAGAGGGAACTTGTAAGTCCATGGAGTCTGTATTTTGTATTAGAGAAACGCCTGGGCCGCTAGCCTAAGCCATACCTAATCATGGTGGAAACTTGCAGCATCACCATAGTTAGTTATCTATGAAGCATCCTCAATAAAAAGATATGCACATAGTAAATAAAAAGATCGCTCAGATGCTCATTGTCTGCTTGCCTTGTCATTTTGGTTATGGGATAGCTCA
This sequence comes from Avena atlantica, assembly GCA_910589765.1. NCBI lineage: Eukaryota > Viridiplantae > Streptophyta > Magnoliopsida > Poales > Poaceae > Avena > Avena atlantica. The sequence continues at coordinate 334,341,928 of OU342733.1, forward strand.
TGTACCATGTGCAAGGGGTACCCCGTTGGCGGTTCTGTATGATACGCATGTACTTACAATGACAAGAACTTACCGGTGACCAAAGTTGAGTAGCATGAGTAGTGGCCCTCATATTCAAGGGACATGAGATTGCCAACTTATATTTCGTCAAGCATATACTCCATATTTGTGCACTTTAACCTTAATCATCTCAAGATGCCTATGATAGGGGCAATGAGGGCTCAAATCTAGTAAGTACCATAATATTTTGGAAGCTCTTTATGACTTGTAATCCTTGCTACCCTCTATGAAGGGACCTTTCTCCTATTACCAAGTTGAGTCAGTAAATCTACTTTCTCTCTATCTCCAACAAGCATTTGAGTTGTTGTGTTTCAAGCATTCATATGGTGATTTATTCAATCATGTTCTTTATCTTCCTTGTTTGCACAAGACTCTTATCTATTGAGTATTACTTTGAAAGCCTTCATTGAAAAACCTTTTTGAGCAAAGAGTGCTCCTGTTATAAAACTTCTACAAAAAGCTTTCTGTGAAACTGTTTGCCAGCTGTTCTCTGACCAGGAACAAGAGTTTGCCAATTCCAATTATGATTTATCTTTATGCATCTCTATTGTGACTCCTGTACTTGTTGCAAGCTAAGTTATATAATGGTGAGTTGCTTTCTTCTATAAGTTGTCTAATGGTAAGTGTGATGCTTCTTGTTTGTATTCTTTTATCGACACTTCACTCCATAAACCTGTGGACATGTTTACTGAGCTCAGTTTTCGCTTGGGGACAAGCGAAGGTCTAAGCTTGGGGGGAGTTGATACGTCCAATTTGCATCACCATTCTACATCATAATTTGCCTCTATTCATTGATATATGTCTTATTATGAGGTATTACTTATGTCTTTTCCACTATTTTTGCATATTGGATGATTCTTGGAGGATGGACTAACGGAGTCTGGATTCCGGTGGAAAAGAAGGTGTTTTGATGCAATTTCGCGAAGATCAGAAAAATACCAGAAAAATATGGGAAAATTATATTTTTCTAGAAGACAGAGGAAGCCAGAAGGAGAGGCGAAGAGGGGCCGCAGGGGGGCCCACACCCCCCTAGGCGCGGGCCCACCCTAGGTCATGCCTAGGGCAGGTGTGGCCCACCTGCCTAGCTCCCGACTCTGCCCCTTTGCCTATATCTTCCCTATGGAACCCTAGTACTGGAGGAGCGACCACAGATATATTTCCGCCGCCTCTATGGGGCGGAAAACATCGAGAGAGAAAGATCTCTCCGGCAGACAGATTTCTACCGGGGGAATTCCTTCCCGGAGAGGGAAGATCATCGCCATCAACACCGTCATCAAGCTAGGCTTCATCGGTATCATCATCATCATCCACACCATCATCTCCACCAGCACCATCATCACCACTCCGTCCCGCTATAACAATTGTGTTGGATATTGCTTTAGTTCTTAGGGGGACTTTCCCGGTGTTAATTACTATTGTAGTAGATGATTGTGAGTGGAACCATTGGATTATTGTTTATGTTCAGATTGTTATTCATCACCATATCGTCTTTGATCTTGATCCATATGATGTCTTGTGAGTAGTTCGTCTAGTTCTTTAGGACATGGGAGAAGTCATGTTGTTATTAGTGGATTTGTGTTAAGTTATTATTCAATGGTTTAGTATTTAAGTTGTGGTGCTATTCTTCTAGTGGTGTCATGTGAACATCGACTACATGATACTTCACCATTTATGGGCCTAGGGGAATGCATTGTGTATTTGGCTACTAATGTGGGGTTGCCGGAGTGACAGAAACCTAAACCCCCGTTAGGACACCTTTGCACAAGGGAGGGTAGGATCTCAGAGTTTAAGGTTGTGGTTAGATTTATATCTCAATTACTTTCCTATAGTTACGGATGTTTGCATGGGGTTTAATCACAAGTATGTATTAGTCCAAGTAAGGTCGGTACATTAGCACAGGTTCACCCACACAACACTTACAACACCAAAGAAGAGTACTCAGCTATATGAAGCAAAAGCACTTGACAGAATTCCCATGTGTCCTCGAGAACGTTTGGTCCTTATAAGTATTTCCATCGGCTTGTCCTTTGCTAAGAAAGGATTGGGCCACTTGTTGCGTTTTTTCGTTGTCTTTATTACTTGCACTTTGTTTTTTTGCTTTATCAGAAAACCCCTAAAAATCCGTTTGCTAAGTATTTGCAGAGAGTTCCTGCTCCATACCACTAGTCAACACCTTCTGCTCCTCGTTGGGATCGACACTCCTATTTATCGAAAGTACTACGATACACCCCGTATACTTGTGGGTCATCAACCACCACTTTAAATCACATTCCCAAGTATTAGAATATGTGGTGATGACATGTGTCAACATGATCCCATATTTTAATTGGAGAATATTAAATCTTAAGTAGTTTTCAATGAGTAGAAATTAATTTTCCAAAATAAAATAAATAAGACTAGGTCTTTATTTCATGTGATGATTGTGATGATGCTAGATCATCTAGTGTGAATCTTTGTGTGCTAAATAGAGGTAGTTAAGTATTGTATGGTGATTGTGTACCTCGTATTTATTTATAGACACTAGTACCGACCAAGGCTACGAGGAGGAGGAGTACTACGAAGAAGAAGAAAACTTCAACCACTTCACCAACCAAGGAAAGCTAAGCTAAACCATGCAAGTCATACTTGCAAGCTTCCCTACAAGATAACCTATACAATGCATTAGGCATGCTTTGGTTATGCAACCTTGATTATACCAATCCCAAGTTTTACTTGCAAGCTTTATTATTTTTATTTCTTTATCAAAGTTCTTTACCTTCCCTTAGTAACTTGTGAATTTTGTAAAAATAGTATAGATTGCATAAAGAGCATAAAACTAGGCCTAAGTAGTTATAACTAGATGTCATACTGAGGCATGAGACTAGATTTGGATAGTCACACTTGATTAGCATCCTTCATTAGTGAATACCCTCAACTTTAGTGGCTAGTGCTAAGCATAAAAGTTGATCACTTTAGATGGGAATACTTGGTGAAAATGATTATGAAAACCTTGGAATGAAGATTCATTCTATTGAAATGTTTTGACATGTGTTAGTAAACACAAGATGATTTGATGATGAAAATGTTGGGGCATGAGCCTTAGACCTTTATAAAAGTTGATGGTTGGGTTCGGATGCGATACCATTCCAATTTTACCGTACAACCACAATACCCGAATTTGGGTAGGGCTTGACTGGAAGTTTATATATCTTAGTATGGGTTCCCTTGCGGAAGAGGTTTGAGTTGAGGCTACCTCGTGATGAATGTCCACCTGTGCAGTTCCCAAGATGACAGATGGTCATGGTTGGGAGGCCAAACTCATAGGAGAGGTTCCTATACTAGGGTGTGTAATTGAAAGGTTAGGATTGATTATCCGCATACTAAGTATGATGATTCAGGATTGTTCCTGACGGATGTATCGAATGTTGTGGTGAAAGTGTACCACCTCTGCAGAGTGTCAAACTATTCGAATAGCCGCGTCTGTGGTTATGGACAGTTGGAGTGTCCTTACTATTCCGTTGTCAGATGTTTTCAAAATTACTTGTGAAATGAACTATGACTTTGACTTGACCACAACAGGGTTGTGAACACTTAAGGAATCGATGTTGTTTAAGTAGATATGGAATGTGAGTTGGAGACCGAATGTTGTTCAGAGTCTCAGATTGGATCCAAGACATCACGAGGAGATCCGAAATGGACCGGAGAATGAGATTCATATAAGAAAAGTCAATTTTCGGGGATCGAAAATGTTTTTGGTGTTTTGACCGGAAGCTTCTAGAATGTTATAGAGGGACCACCAGTGGTTCCACCACCCCGGGAGTGGGTCACTTGGGCTGTGGCATGCCCTAGGGGCCAGCCGCACCAAGCCCTAAAGGGCCAGCCGACCAACACTAGTAAAAGGGGCAAACCCTAGTTCGAATAGTCAAATCCTAGTATGAAAATTCAAACTCTAGTTTTGGTAACAGAGAAGACTTGGAGGGAAAGATCCCAACTCTTCTCCTTGGTGGCCGAGTTGGGGGGGCACAACTAGGGCTGGGAACCCTTGGCCGGACACCCCCACCTATATAAGGAGGGGTGGGGGCGCACCCCCACACCCCTTGTCCTTGGCGCCTAACCCTAGCCGTTGCTTCCCCTCTCTCTTCTCCACTGTCCTGGTCCGGCTTAGGCGAAGCCCTGCAGAAATCGCTCATCCACCACTACCACCACCACACCGTCGTGCTATTGGTATTCCGAGGATATATACTACCTCCGCTGCCCTATTGGAACCGGGAGAAGAAGGTCTTCATCAACTCCATACGTGTGACCGACTGCGGAAGCGCTGCCGGAATGCAGCGACGGAAGGATCGTCTACACAATTTGAGATCGGTAAGTGATCGACTAAATCAACCACGAGAATCTGATCTTGTTAAACGCTTTGGATCTACAAGGGTTAGTTCTCTTCAATCTCGTAGCACCGATCTCGTGGATTAGATCTTGGCTTTGCCATAGATTGGATCTTGGTTTTATGTGTTCTTGCAATAGAACTTTTTTGTTTTCCATGCAACGAACCCTACAGTGGTATCAGAGCCGACTCTATGCGTAGATATGTTGCACGAGTAGAACATAATGGTTTTGTGGGCGTTGATGCTTTTTTTGTCTCTTGCTTTTCATGTACTTCGCATCTTGCGGGATGGTGGGATGAAGCGGCCCGGGATAACCTTACATGTCAACGTACATGAGACTTGCTCCATGCTCAACGTGCAATTTGTATTGCACATGTGTATTTGCGGGTGTCTGTCTCTCCCACCATAGTTAAGATTCAATTTACAATGAGCACTTGACAACACTTGTATCAGCGTTGTGGTTCATGTTCGTAGGTAAGAACGATTCTTATTCGAAAGCCCCAAGCCATGTAAAACATGCAAAGAAAATTAGAGGCGTCTAACATGTAAAGAAAATTAGAGTGATGTGATATGGCCATGATGTGATTGTGATTATATTTGATGTATGCAATGATCCTTATTGTAAGTTGGCAACCGGCAGGAGCCTAAAGTCTTTAAATTCGTTAAGACTTGCGTGTCTATTCATTATGTAATAGCTTTATTCCAAGTAGTTTTAATAATTGTTGTTGGTGATGGACAACCATGAAGCGGCACCACGGACCTTGACACAATGCTTGTGATGATGGAGATCATGTCCGTGCTTTCGAGATGGAGATCAAAGGCACAAGAAGATAGGCCATATCATAGCATATATTATGAATTGCATGTGATGTTAATCCTTTTTATGCATCTTGTATTGCTTAGATCGCGACGGTAGCACTATAAGATGATCCCTCTCACTAAATATCAAGTAGTGAAGTGTTCATCCTTAGTAGGCACCATTGCTAAGACTCGTCGTTTCGAAGCATCACGTGATGGTTGGGTGTGATAGATTCTACGTGTGCATACAACGGGTGCAAGCCAGATTTGCAGATTCGAATACTAAGGTTAATCTTGACGAGCCTAGCATGTACAGACATGGCCTCGGAACACGGAATACGGAAAGGTAAAGCATGAGTCATATGGATGATATGATAAACATGTTGATTGTTCGCCTTTGAAGCTACATCATCTCTCGTGATGATCGGACTTGGTGTAGTCGATTTGGTTCGTGTAATCACCAACATTGTGTTTGGATATATGAATTGGACCACGGAATTGGAGAATCTGGAAATCGGGAGTTGTTTCCACTGTTTGGACTGTGTTTGGAATTATTCCCAGGAAACGAAAAGCAATTCCATGCCCCACCTACCGCGCGTGTAAAGAGCTTGCTCACGATTCCGAGCTCCACCCCTCGGAAAGGCATGGAAACCTCCCCCGCGCTCTGCCTCGACCCCGCGTACGGCGTACCTGTTCGTGAGGAGAGACTCCTGACCCAGCACAGGAACTCGACCACGACCACGACAGGTCCACCGACGGCGCCTCCCGCCGGTAAGCTCCTCCTCGCCTGCCTCTCTCCCCTTCCTTCCATCCTCTTCTCCCCTTCCTTTCGACCATCCTCTCCCTAGCTCCCGTCCCCCAGGAACCCTAGGTCGACCCGGTGAGGGGGAAATCGGTGCCGGTGGACCGCGGCGAAAGGGGATTGGTGCCGGTGGACCGCGGCAGGTGGGATTGGCGCCGACTTCCTCTTCCCTATCCCTTACCTAGCCATCCTTGGCCCAGCCCCCCCCCCATCTGTTGCATCATGAACAGGAACAAGAACATAATAAGGAAAATTTGTGTCATGTGTACATTTTTTCAGATCCGTAGTTCAAAAAAAGTTTCATGTTTTATAAATTGTTGCATATCTAAGGAGAATAAGTAGGTGGTGATTCTTCATAATTTCAATTCGAAGGTTTGTACATCCAAACAAGATTTGGAATTGGGATCTACCTTTTGATTTCAAAAGAAAATTCCATGTATGTAACATCCCAAAATATTAAACAAGATTATCAAGTTCTAATCACCCAAGTTTAGGGTTAACAAAAACTTTTATTATTAAAATTTATATGAATGCATGTGTGTGTGTGATTAATTCATGAATGCTTGCAATACCATGTTGATTGCTATGAATGGCAAGGATTGGTTTAAAGATGAAAACAATATCATCTAGATCATTTCCAAGCATAATCAAATGAAGAGAAAATCAAAAATAAGAAATATGAGCAAATGGTCATTTTTGCCAAACTTGTTCACTAGACCACTTTGGGTGTTCCTAGTACAAGATTTCTAACAGAAACAAATCCAATTCTTTTCACCCCTTGCTAGACCAAGTAAAAGTGAACCCAAGCCCACTTTACAAACCAACAAAAACAAATTCCAAATCTATTTAAAGGACAATTCAAAATTGAATCTTTAATAGGTACTAAGATAGCCATTTCTCAAAACCCAACCAAACCAGTTCACCTTGACAAACCCAAGCAACCTCATACTACCAAGCATGTGACCAGAGCACTCACCAAAATTCAGCCAAAAATTCAACTTTAAATTTCATGCGACCATTTCATCAAACACTTGGTGAGCACAGTAACAACTGCCTAACTATCACTGTTCTTGATCAATGCCTTGTCCAATTCTTGTCCCCAATTCACTCCCCTTGTCACCCCCAGCACCCAGCAATGCATTGAAGCAGCTACCCCTCTACCCTTTGCACCAGTGCCATGCCGCCAGAAGCTCACTCGCCGGCCGACCATGGACAACACGCTGGAGGAAGCGCCGCGCCCATCCATGATGTCTAGGAGGCAGGCCACTGTCCACCGCCACTCCCTATCCACCCCTCGAGCTCAGCCAAGCCATGGACCACAGGAAATCGCCACGCCCATTTCTCTGCAACCTTGCCGAGAGCACGCCACGGTTCTTGAACTATACATACATGATCGAGACACCTCTCTGATCAATAACCAATAGAGGGACCTGGAGATCCATAGTGCCTCCCACATATTCAACAATAACTTCGTGATCGAATAAACCATTCACATACGATACTGATTCCATTTGTCACGTGATACTTTACTTATCCGAGGTTTGATCATCGGTATCTATATACCTAGTTCAACCTCGTTACCGAGAAGTACTCTTTACTCGTTCTGTGATATGACATCCCTTGTGACCTAGTGACATGCTTGCAAGCCAATTGGATGGCATTCCACCGAGAGGGCCCAGAGTATATCTATCCGTCATATGTATGGTCAAATCCCACTCTTGATCCATGCGCTTCAATACATACTTTCAGAATACTCAATGCCACCTTTATAATCACCCAGTTACGGAAGTGGAGTTTGATGTCATCAAAGTACTCATCCGGTGATGGTGATTAACATGATCTCATGGTCGAAGGATTAGTTACTATGTATTTGAAAGCTTGTAGCAAAACGAATTTAATGACTTGATCTAATGCTATGATTAGTATGGGTGTGTGTCCATCACATCATTCTCCTAATGATATGACCTTGTTATTAATAACATCTACTCCCTTCGTTTCAAAATATAAGATGTTTTAGGTTTGTGAAGAAGATGAATCTAGACTTGTTTTAGTATGTAGGTTCACTCAACTTTGGGATGAATCTACTGTTGGAATTATGCCCTAGAGGCAATAATAAAGATGTTATTATTATAATTCATGTTCATGATAAAGTTTATATTCCATGCTAGAATTGTATTAAGCGGAAACTTTAATACTTGTGTGGTTTGTGAACAACACCGTGTCCCTAGTACGCCTCTATGGACTAGCTCATTGATCAATGATGGTTAAGGTTTCCTAACCATAGACATGAGTTGTCTATTGATAATGAGATCATAACATTGGAGAATGATATGATGGACAGACCCAAACTAAGCAAAGCAATTAGATCGTGTCATCGTGTTCGTCTTTGCGAAGCTTTTATTATGTCAAATATTGTATTCCTTAGACCATGAAATAATACAACTCCCTGTTATCGGAAGAAAGCTTTGAGGTCATCAAACGTCATCCTATGAGAGGGTGATCATAAAGGTGTCTCTCAGGTGATCGGAAAGTATCTGTTGGGTTGTATGTATCGAGATGGAATTTGTCCCTCCCAAGTCAGAGAGATATACTTCGGGCCCACTCGGTAATCGATATCAACACCGCTTGCAAGCATGTGGTTAAGGAGTTAATCACAAAGTGATATCGGATTACGGAACGAGTAAAGTACTTGTTGTGAACGAGATTGAACTAGGTATGACGGTACCAACGATCGAATCTCGGGCAAGTAAAATATCGCGAGACGAAGGGAATGTGTGGGAGTCAATATGGGTGCCCAGACCCCGCTGTTGATTATTGATAGAAGATCATGTCTGCATATTCTCGAACCCGCAGGGTCACACACTTAACGTGTCTTGACGCTAGGATAGATTGGATAATTGGTTTATGAATTTTTGTTTGGAGTCTCGGATGGGATCCGGGACATCACGAGAGGTTCCGGAATGGTCCGGAGAATAAGATTCATATAAGGCAGTGCAGTTTTTGGAGTTCGGAATTGTTCCGGGTTAATCGGTATTGTACCGGAAGCTTCTAGAACCTTCCGGAAGGGGACCAACGTGGACCCACCTTCCGGGAGGGGGCATGGGCCTATGAGGGAGTGTCCTGGCCGCATTGGGCCAGGGGCACAAGGCCCCATAGGGCCCAGCCGATCCTAGAGAGTTTAAATCGTTTAAACTAGAGATAGGGTTTCTAGAAGAGGGGAGAGTCCATGCCCCCCACTCCTTATCCTTTGGGCTTGGGGGAGGGGCTAGGGCTGCGCTCCCCCCCCCATCTATATAAAGAGGGGTGGGGGCGCACCAAACCCCTACACCTCTCCTCCAAACCCTAGCCGCCTTGCTAGCTTTCCTCTCTCCCTCCCGACTGTTTGTAGGCGAAGCCCTGCTGCAGAAATTCTCCACCATATACACCACGCCGTCGTGTTGTAGATCCAATCTATCTCTCCACCATACTTGTTGGTCCGAGGAAGGAGGAGACGTCGAGGTGCTGCACGTGTGCATCTCACGGAGGCACCGCCACTTGTGGTGCTAGATCGGATCGGATCGCGAGGAGGAGAAGCGAGTACGACTACATCACCCACGTTCCGACGAACGTTCCGCTGTGCGAATCTTCAAGGGTATGAAGATCTAATCCAATCTCTCTCGTTGATTGCATCTCCTAGATTAGATCTTGGCTTTCCCTCTGTTCGCATCCGTAGAAAAATTTGATTTACTATGCCGCGAAACCCTTCAGTGGTATCAGAGCTAGATCTATGTGTAGATGTGTTTCACGAGTAGAACGCAACATGGTTGTTGCGGGCGTTGATGTTTTCTGTTGCAAGCCTCTTGTTTGTGTTCTTCTTATGACGCGGGATAGTGAGATTGAAGCGGTCCAGGCCAACCTTACGCGACGTCGTTCGCGAGACCGGCTCCGCACTTGACGTGTGGCTTGTTCCACACATGCGGCTGGTGGATGTCAGTTTCTCTCACTATAGTTGTCATGGGATTAACACCGGAGTTTGGCAACCATAATATCACCGTTGTGGCTTTCTGTAGGTAAGAATCGTTCTTAGCATCTACTCCCATAAGCCACGTAAAACATGCAACAACAAAGTAGAGGCGTCTAACTTGTTTTTGCAGGGAGTATTTTCTGTGATATGGGATGGCCCAAGATGTGATGTGTATATTGTATGCGATGATCATGTTTTGTAATGTTTCACGACTTGCATGTCGATGAGTACACAACCGGCAGGAGCCATATGGTTGTCTTTATAATTGTGTATGACCTGCGAGTCAACTTCTTATACGCCATGTAATAGCTTTACTTTATCGCTAAGTAGTTAGCAATAGTTGTAGTTGCTATTCGTGGTGGAGGCAATCATGGTGGAGTGATGGAGATCATGCCGGAACGCACAAGATGGAGATCATTGCGCGAAGATTGGCTATACCATGTCACATAAAGTTATTTGCATGTGATGTTTATCCTTTATGTATCTTATTATGCTTAGATCGCGACGGTAGCATTATAAGATGATTCCTCACTTAAAGATCAAGATAAAAACTGTGTTCTCCCAAAGTATGCACCGTTGCGAAAGTTCGTCGTGTCCAAGCATCACGTGATGATCGGGTGCTATAGACTCTACGCTCACATACAACGGGTGCAAGCCAGTTTTGCACACGCGGAAATACTTGGGTCTAGCTTGACGAGCCTAGCATGTACAGACATGGCCTCGGAACACAAGAACCGAAAGGTTAAGCATGAGTCATATGAATGATATGATCGACATTTGTTGTCCACCATTGAAACCACATCTCTTCTCGTGATGATCGGATTAGGTGTGGTGAATTTGGATCGTGTTCACTAAACAACTTGAGGGATGTTAAATTTAGTGGGAGTTCATCTAGTAATTTGATTAAGTTGAACTATTTATCATGAACATAGTCTAAATTGTACTTGCAAATACTGTAGATCACATGGCCAAATCCAACTTTAACTTCAACGTTTTTGCTGAGAAGGAAAAGCTTAGAAACAATGGGTCTAACTTCACCAATTGGTTCCGCAATCTAAGAATCATTCTGTCTGGCGGACAAAAGGACTATGTCCTTGGGAAAGCGTTAGGTGACCCCCCTGCTACAACTGCGCCGGCTGATGAGAAAGCTGTCTATCAGTCGCGCAAAGATGATTATGGTGTGATTAAGAGCACCATGTTGTTTGCTATGGAACCGGAACTTCAAAATCGTTTTGAAACCTATCCCGGGCCCTTTGAGATTCTCGAGGAGCTGAAAACCATGTTTCAGACTCAAGCCCGTTCTGAGAGATATGAGATCTCTGAGAAGTTCGTTAACTGCAAGATGGAGGAAGGGAGTTCCGTTAGTGAGCACGCCATAAAGATGTCGGGCTACACTCAACGCCTTGAGCAACTGGAATGCACGATTCCAGAGGAGCTCAAGATTGACAGGGTTCTGCAATCACTCCCTCCCAGCTACAAAATTTTTGTAGTGACTCATAATCAGATTGGCTCCACTGATACGATCACCGGGCTCTTCGCAAAGCTGAAGGCTGCGGAGGTGGACATCAAGAAAGATAATCATGTGTTGATGGTCAACAAGCCCTCCTTTAAGAAAGGTAAGGGAGCAAAGAAGCCCTTCAAGAAGGGCGGCGGCAAGCGCAATGCTCCTGCTGAGAAGAAGCTCAAGTCTGGTCCTAAGCCGGACACTGAGTGCTTCTATTGCAAGGACAAGGGTCACTGGAAGCGCAACTGTCCGAAGTACTTAGCGGACAAGAAGGCTGGCACCATCAAAGGTATATTTGATATACATGTTATTGATGTTTTCCTTACTAGCCCTCGTTGTAGTGCCTGGGTATTTGATACCGGTTCAGTTGCTAATATTTGTAACTCGAAACAGGAGCTACGGAATAGACGGCGGCTTGCGAGGGATGAGGTGACGATGCGCGTTGGCAACGGATCAAGAGTTGATGTGATGGCCGTCGGCACGCTCTCCTTAGTTTTACCTTCGGGATTAGTTTTAAACCTTAATAAGTGTTATTATGTGCCTGCGTTGAGCATGAACATTATTTCTGGATCGTGTTTATTGCAAGACGGTTATTCATTTAAATCGGAGAATAATGGTTGTTCTATTTATATGAGTAACATCTTTTATGGTCATGCACCTCTTGTAAATGTTTTATTTCTTCTAAATCTCGAAAGGGATAAAACACACATCCATAACATTGAGGCTAAGAGATGCAAAGTAGATAGTGATAACACTACTTATTTGTGGCACTGTCGTCTAGGTCATATTGGTGTAAAGCGCATGAAGAAACTCCATTCTGATGGACTTTTGGAGTCTCTTGATTTTGAATCATTTGACACATGCGAACCATGCCTCATGGGCAAGATGATCAAAACCCCGTTCTCCGGTATGATGGAGCGAGCAACGGACTTGTTGGAAATCATACATACCGATGTATGCGGACCGATGAGTGTTTCGACGCGCGGTGGATATCGCTATTTCCTCACTTTTACCGATGACTTAAGTAGATATGGGTATATCTATTTAATGAAACATAAATCTGAAACATTTGAAAAGTTCAAGGAATTTCAGAATGAAGTGGAGAACCATCGTAACAGAAAGATTAAGTTTCTACGATCCGATCGTGGAGGTGAATATTTGAGTTATGATTTTCTCACGCATCTTAAAGCAAGTGGAATCGTTTCACAACTCACGCCACCCGGAACACCACAGCGCAATGGTGTGTCTGAACGCCGGAATCGAACCCTATTAGATATGGTCCGATCAATGATGTCTCTTACTGATTTGCCGTTATCATTTTGGGGTTATGCATTAGAAACCGCTGCATTCACTTTAAATAGGGCTCCATCTAAATCCGTTGAGACAACACCGTATGAACTGTGGTTTGGTGCTAAACCTAAGTTGTCGTTTCTTAAAGTTTGGGGATGCGAAGCTTACGTCAAGAAGTTGATGCCGGACAAGCTCGAACCCAAAGCGGAGAAATGCGTCTTCATAGGATACCCTAAGGAAACTATTGGGTATACCTTCTATCACAGAACCGAAGGCAAAGTGTTTGTCGCAAAGAACGGTTCCTTTCTTGAGAAGGAGTTTCTCTCGAAAGAAGTGAGTGGGAGGAGTAAAATCCTGCAGGGGGTAAGGAGTAAAATCAGACCTAATCAGAACTATCCAACCGATTTTCAAAAATAGTTTTGACACTCTACGGCGGCAGTTAGCTAGGGTATCCTACAGGCTGGACTTGTGGGGTATCGCAACTGCTGAGCTCTGATACCACTCTGTAACACCCTCAGAATCGGACCTATGCAAGTTTGGGCAAAATTCACCAAACCCGCATAGAAACGATTCAAAGGTGCCCACCAGGCACTTTCGTGCGGGTGGAAAACGAAGTAATAACATTACACAACAGTCCTCGATGGGACCCACAAAACAGATATATATAACAGCGACTCAAAGAGTCAAGAATGCAGATATATTATACAAAGATCCAAATCACCTTGAAAATGATAGAGCGTCCGACTACGGACAAGATGCAAATGGGGCTAAGAGCCCTGAAGAATAACCAATGGCGTCCATAACCCTGCCCAGGCCAAGCCGGAAGGGTAACCCTGCTAACGGCGTCGATCTCAAAACCTGCTAAAACAAAAGGGGTGCCGACAAAGGGCAAAGGAAAAAGAAGGAGCGTCAGTACTGAGGCCAGTACACGGCGAGGCTAGAATTCGGCGGTCCTCGCCTACATAGGTATGGTGGACTGAAGCGGCAGCGGCAGCGGCAGCATGCACTAAACAACCTATAGAGACTCGATACAACTGGCGATTATCAGAGAGGGGTAAGAAAGACCTATCCGGATCCAACCTGAAGCTAACACCAAACAAACCCATCCTGGTGTTTCCCCCTCGAGACCAATCGAGGAAGTCAACCGAGGAACTCACACAGTTGGCAGTTTTTCTTATTCAGTTTTCGTTGCAGCAATTACTAGTCAGGTTTAGTGAATCGTCCTGATAAAATAAGCAGTGGGCACTTTTAGTTAACTATTCCATTGTAGTTGCAACAATTACTAATCAGATACAGATAGCATGAGATAACCCAAAACCCAGCAGTTGTTGGTACTTTTATTCAGCCATTCCGTTGTAGTTGCAAGATTTACTAGTCAGGTACAATGGTCGCAAGCGACAATTCAAACAAGCATTTGTGGGCAGTATTATTAGCCATTCCATTATAGTGAAGCTGATTACTAGTCATTATAAAGTCAAATTTATAGCAATAAACTTTAGTTATGCTTGTCTATGATCGAGATACTGTGCTCCAAGTCGTCCATATCCGCGGACACGGCTTTCAGAAAGTTTTACCCGGCCGGGGTGCACCAATAGCAACACACGCTCGATCAACCTCGGAAAAACCAAATCAAAACCCAACGAGGCTTTCACGACTGAACAATCACAGGATTCAGAAATATTTCAGGGGGCCACCCCTTAAGTAGAACCCGCAACGAAGCCGGCCGGCTCCGAGACGGGCTTAAGGTTGTGGGGACGGCTGTGAACGACTGGGAACCCGAAAGTGTGGCTGGGCTTGTCGACACCGCGGAATCGTGCCACGATCCTAAACAGTACAGTGTGCTCCTCGCACAATTTAAATACAGAAAGTAGCATGGCATAAGTACAGGATCGTAAATAAAACCTCAAACTAGTTTGTGGCCCCAAGAAATAAGACTGAATCAAGCTCTGGCTCAGGGGGGTCCCATATACCTCCCGGATGTGGATAGCGCGATAAATCAAGGAACAGGTATCAAGTACTCGGGGTCTTACGGGACACAAGTGGGCGTTCGGAAACCAAATATTTTCTATCACCCACCGATGCCTCTGCTTATTTCAATTTTAGTTGTTAAACGGGAATTAAAGTGAACAATAAGTAAAACTAAGATCATCTTCAACATCAACATGCGGCAATACATCAGCAACTGTGGCATTTGACGACACGCAACAGCACTTGCGCCAGCGACTACGACGCGCAAGTCCAACTAGCTACCAAACAACAGGTAACAGGATGTGTCCAAGGCAATATAGGGCTGCACGGTAGATCACGGGTACGGAAACTAAAGCATCGCAACACAGATAGCAATAGATCAACAGGAGGGAAGTAAATACTATGAAAGTAAGATAGGTAGAAAGGGGGAGATGCTCGCCTGAAAACATTGCCGAAGGGGTTATTCGAAGATCGGGTCGAAGCTCACATCAACTCAACGGCTTTATCCGCGAAGAAGCAAAACACTAGCAGAAAGCCGGATGCACTATTTAATACAACGGCAGAAGATCGGCATGATGCATGTATGCTGCATGGCATGGCAAAGGTGCGATGCAATTAGGTCAATATTAAGCGGAACCGGGGGCCCCGACAATTAAATAGGTGGTTCATGTTATTTAGATACCCCGCAAATTAAATGTTGTTTTAACAAGGCAAGATGAGTTACCGGTTCGCTACACAAATTTAAATGAGGCCAATATAAGGCTAGATTTGCCCGCATATGGGCCCCATATTTAATTAAGAGGTGAATCGGCAGAAGGCCCCAAACCACATGACAAGATGCATGCAAGTATGACAATTTAATATGCAACAAGTTGTTATGTTATAAAAATAGGGTTCGAGGAAAAGAGTCACACTTTAGGGTTCCCGACGTTCTTGGGTTTTTCCGGGGTTCGGGGTCGGTCTCAGGGTCCAGGGTCCGACGGGTTCGGTCTTGACGGAAGCGTTCTAGGATAAAAGGGGTAGGTCTTGGCGCATCCGTCGTCTTCGGGTCATGTTGTCGGTCTTGTCGTCTTTCGCGGGGACCTTGGCGTCCTTGTCGGAGTTCTCGGTGGCGATGTTGGTCTTGGGTTCGGCGCCGGCGGATCTTGGCGATCGGAAGTAGTTCTTGCCGTCGGTTAGATGAACTTGGCGTGGCGTCGGGGCGCATCGGTTTAACCCTGGTCGGTGTCGTTCTTGTCGGGTCCCACGGGGTCGGTCTTGCCATTGCTAGGGCCTTGTCGTTCGGAAAGCAGTACTTGGTGTTCGGAACGAAGCGCTTGTTGGACCGGTGGCGTTCTTGGCGGTCATCGGGTCCGGACTTCACCCCGGGAACGGGTCTTCAGGGTCTCGACGTCCGGGGTCTTCCGGGGGTTCCGTGTCGGAGGTCTCGGGGTTCGCCGTCGGTTCGGGTTCGGTTTGGGGATCGGTCTCCTGATTCCCGAGAAGTAGATCTTGAGGCCCGAGGGGAGGGTCATGTTGTCCCGTGACGGTCTTGCGGTGCCATCTTGTTTTGCCGGTGTCGGGATCGGGTTCCGCGCCGGGTTCGGTGAGGTCGTTCTTCGGGGTCTCGGCGTCCCGTGACGAAGGCCTTGAGGTACCTCGGCACCAAGGTTCGGGTTCGGTCTTGGCGTCCGTGGCGACGATCTTCGGGGTTCATGTCTCCGAAAATCTCCGGACGATCTTGTCGACATCAAAGGGTGCATCTATCCGAAAACTACAAGGACGCGCAGGACGGGGTCGGGGCCGGTTCTCGCGGGCTCGCTGACGGCCAGACGACGCGGAGCAGGGCCGCTGGTGGCAGGGCGAGGCGGCGGAGCGAGCACGGGGAGCCGGTGGGGGTCGGGGTGGAGGACGCGCACGCGGTTGCTGGAGAGGGAAGGGAGGCGGCTGGCCGGCGGAGGCGAGCCCTGGCGGCGAGGGGGCGGAGCTCGCAGTGCGACGAGCTGGAGGCGGCGGGGATCGCCGGCGGGGGCTCGAGGCGGCCGGCGGCACGGCGACCTTGGCGCGGCGCAGAGCGGCCGTGGGAGGCGACGAGGGGGCGACCGGCGCGGGAGGAGGTCGTCGGCGGCGGGGCTTGCCGCGGCGGGGAGGAGGAGGAGCAGAGGTCGGGGGAGGCTCGGTTCGGGGCGGCGGAGAGGGGACGGAGGGCCGGCGGCGCAGGAGCGGGCGCCGGGGTCGCGCAGGCGAGCACGGCCGGAGGCGGACGCCGGGGCTCGAGCGGGGGAGGTGGTCGCGGTGGAGGCGGTGGGGCACGCCGGCGGGGTGTGCGGAGGCGGCCGGCGCGGAGGAGGGCGCGGGAGGAGGACCACGCGGCGGCGCTTGGGGTCGGGGACGGCCGGCGGTGGCGGGGCCGGAAGGAGCGGGGCCGGAAGCGGGGGTGCAGGCGCGTCGGCGAGGGAGGCTTGGGGACGGCGAGCTCGGCTGCAGGTGAGCGAGGGGGCGTTGCAGAGGCGAGGGAGATGGACGCGGGGAGAGAGGCGTGTCGGGGGAGGAAGAAAGGGAGGTGGGCCAGGTTGGGGTCGTGGGGCCAGCGGGGCAGGGAGAGGGGCAGGGGTGAGTGCGCTGCGCGCGTGTGAGCGAGGGTGTGGGGTGGGTCTGGTGGGAGTTGAGTGGGGGTGTTGGGTCTAGGAGAGAGAGAGGGAAGAGGAGAGAGGGAGTGGCCATGTGGCAGGGTTTGATTGGTTAGGGGGGAGGGAAAAGGTGAGGTGTCAGCGTATGGTTGGCCAGGGTGATGTGGCTGTTGGGTTGGGTAGATAGCTGGGTAGGTTTAGGATTTTACAGGGCGGGTTAGGTGGACCGTTTTAAAAACAAGGGTGGTCGTTCGGGTCTACTCGGCCCGTTCGACTGCCCCACTAAAATAATTTAATATTTTTATTTGTTTTGCGATGAACTTTTGCAAGTGGTTTTTAGACAAATAAAATATCCGGCAGCACCCGGGGTTTGGCATTTGAATAAAGATGGGGCGTTTTAGAAAACAAAACGGGCTTTGCGGGATAGTTTTGGCAAACAATGCATGATGATGACGATGCAATGCACAAATTCAACGCGATTTTCTAGTAGTGGTTTTGCGGGATGCCACAATTCGACACCGCTAACAATGGATCTCGCCCTCGAGATCCGCCTCATGGTACCGGAAGGAAAAGTCGGCGATCTGCGTCTTCTCGCTTCGTGTAGATCCTCGCGACACCACTAACAAGAGGTTGTTGTCCCTGTTCGTCAAGAGAACACTCCGGATAAACAACGGGCGAAGTTAAAGGTAAGGTCACCTCTAACTTCCATGGAAGGAGTAAAATTGCATCGATCCACTATTCAATGTACATAAGCGAATGATAAGAGTAGTGGTATGGTCGCGACTCCATCCCGCACTCAAAACATTACCCCGTACACGAATAGACGGATTATGCAACCAACTCTCAGGATTCGGACTGAAGATCTCGACAAGGGAGGTTCGGAAACAAAGGAGTGATGCAGACTCTGCATCGGATCTGACGTAGATGATGTCGTCGCGTCGGAAAACACCGGAAGGCACAAACAAGGAACAAAGAATGATACCACAGCAGACGGATTCATCAGGCAGCTTGAACACCGGACAGTGGAACACCGTTATCAAAGAGGAAGCGAAACCCTGAAGGTACGACGGAACCCAACCACGAGAAATCCTGGACTCGAAGAAAATATAAGAGAGCAGAATCAAAACACGTCGAGGTAGAGGAGAACAGCAGGGGGTAAGGAGTAAAATCAGACCTAATCAGAACTATCCAACCGATTTTCAAAAATAGTTTTGACACTCTACGGCGGCAGTTAGCTAGGGTATCCTACAGGCTGGACTTGTGGGGTATCGCAACTGCTGAGCTCTGATACCACTCTGTAACACCCTCAGAATCGGACCTATGCAAGTTTGGGCAAAATTCACCAAACCCGCATAGAAACGATTCAAAGGTGCCCACCAGGCACTTTCGTGCGGGTGGAAAACGAAGTAATAACATTACACAACAGTCCTCGATGGGACCCACAAAACAGATATATATAACAGCGACTCAAAGAGTCAAGAATGCAGATATATTATACAAAGATCCAAATCACCTTGAAAATGATAGAGCGTCCGACTACGGACAAGATGCAAATGGGGCTAAGAGCCCTGAAGAATAACCAATGGCGTCCATAACCCTGCCCAGGCCAAGCCGGAAGGGTAACCCTGCTAACGGCGTCGATCTCAAAACCTGCTAAAACAAAAGGGGTGCCGACAAAGGGCAAAGGAAAAAGGAGCGTCAGTACTGAGGCCAGTACACGGCGAGGCTAGAATTCGGCGGTCCTCGCCTACATAGGTATGGTGGACTGAAGCGGCAGCGGCAGCGGCAGCATGCACTAAACAACCTATAGAGACTCGATACAACTGGCGATTATCAGAGAGGGGTAAGAAAGACCTATCCGGATCCAACCTGAAGCTAACACCAAACAAACCCATCCTGGTGTTTCCCCCTCGAGACCAATCGAGGAAGTCAACCGAGGAACTCACACAGTTGGCAGTTTTTCTTATTCAGTTTTCGTTGCAGCAATTACTAGTCAGGTTTAGTGAATCGTCCTGATAAAATAAGCAGTGGGCACTTTTAGTTAACTATTCCATTGTAGTTGCAACAATTACTAATCAGATACAGATAGCATGAGATAACCCAAAACCCAGCAGTTGTTGGTACTTTTATTCAGCCATTCCGTTGTAGTTGCAAGATTTACTAGTCAGGTACAATGGTCGCAAGCGACAATTCAAACAAGCATTTGTGGGCAGTATTATTAGCCATTCCATTATAGTGAAGCTGATTACTAGTCATTATAAAGTCAAATTTATAGCAATAAACTTTAGTTATGCTTGTCTATGATCGAGATACTGTGCTCCAAGTCGTCCATATCCGCGGACACGGCTTTCAGAAAGTTTTACCCGGCCGGGGTGCACCAATAGCAACACACGCTCGATCAACCTCGGAAAAACCAAATCAAAACCCAACGAGGCTTTCACGACTGAACAATCACAGGATTCAGAAATATTTCAGGGGGCCACCCCTTAAGTAGAACCCGCAACGAAGCCGGCCGGCTCCGAGACGGGCTTAAGGTTGTGGGGACGGCTGTGAACGACTGGGAACCCGAAAGTGTGGCTGGGCTTGTCGACACCGCGGAATCGTGCCACGATCCTAAACAGTACAGTGTGCTCCTCGCACAATTTAAATACAGAAAGTAGCATGGCATAAGTACAGGATCGTAAATAAAACCTCAAACTAGTTTGTGGCCCCAAGAAATAAGACTGAATCAAGCTCTGGCTCAGGGGGGTCCCATATACCTCCCGGATGTGGATAGCGCGATAAATCAAGGAACAGGTATCAAGTACTCGGGGTCTTACGGGACACAAGTGGGCGTTCGGAAACCAAATATTTTCTATCACCCACCGATGCCTCTGCTTATTTCAATTTTAGTTGTTAAACGGGAATTAAAGTGAACAATAAGTAAAACTAAGATCATCTTCAACATCAACATGCGGCAATACATCAGCAACTGTGGCATTTGACGACACGCAACAGCACTTGCGCCAGCGACTACGACGCGCAAGTCCAACTAGCTACCAAACAACAGGTAACAGGATGTGTCCAAGGCAATATAGGGCTGCACGGTAGATCACGGGTACGGAAACTAAAGCATCGCAACACAGATAGCAATAGATCAACAGGAGGGAAGTAAATACTATGAAAGTAAGATAGGTAGAAAGGGGGAGATGCTCGCCTGAAAACATTGCCGAAGGGGTTATTCGAAGATCGGGTCGAAGCTCACATCAACTCAACGGCTTTATCCGCGAAGAAGCAAAACACTAGCAGAAAGCCGGATGCACTATTTAATACAACGGCAGAAGATCGGCATGATGCATGTATGCTGCATGGCATGGCAAAGGTGCGATGCAATTAGGTCAATATTAAGCGGAACTGGGGGCCCCGACAATTAAATAGGTGGTTCATGTTATTTAGATACCCCTCAAATTAAATGTTGTTTTAACAAGGCAAGATGAGTTACCGGTTCGCTACACAAATTTAAATGAGGCCAATATAAGGCTAGATTTGCCCGCATATGGGCCCCATATTTAATTAAGAGGTGAATCGGCAGAAGGCCCCAAACCACATGACAAGATGCATGCAAGTATGACAATTTAATATGCAACAAGTTGTTATGTTATAAAAATAGGGTTCGAGGAAAAGAGTCACACTTTAGGGTTCCCGACGTTCTTGGGTTTTTCCGGGGTTCGGGGTCGGTCTCGGGGTCCAGGGTCCGACGGGTTCGGTCTTGACGGAAGCGTTCTAGGATAAAAGGGGTAGGTCTTGGCGCATCCGTCGTCTTCGGGTCATGTTGTCAGTCTTGTCGTCTCTCGCGGGGACCTTGGCGTCCTTGTCGGAGTTCTCGGTGGCGATGTTTCTCTTGGGTTCGGCGCCGGCGGATCTTGGCGATCGGAAGTAGTTCTTGCCGTCGGTTAGATGAACTTGGCGTGGCGTCGGGGCGCATCGGT
Source organism: Avena atlantica (assembly GCA_910589765.1). Lineage (NCBI taxonomy): Eukaryota > Viridiplantae > Streptophyta > Magnoliopsida > Poales > Poaceae > Avena > Avena atlantica. The sequence continues at coordinate 334,363,291 of OU342733.1, forward strand.
TTAACCCTGGTCGGTGTCGTTCTTGTCGGGTCCCACGGGGTCGGTCTTGCCATTGCTAGGGCCTTGTCGTTCGGAAAGCAGTACTTGGTGTTCGGAACGAAGCGCTTGTTGGACCGGTGGCGTTCTTGGCGGTCATCGGGTCCGGACTTCACCCCGGGAACGGGTCTTCAGGGTCTCGACGTCCGGGGTCTTCCGGGGGTTCCGTGTCGGAGGTCTCGGGGTTCGCCGTCGGTTCGGGTTCGGTTTGGGGATCGGTCTCCTGATTCCCGAGAAGTAGATCTTGAGGCCCGAGGGGAGGGTCATGTTGTCCCGTGACGGTCTTGCGGTGCCATCTTGTTTTGCCGGTGTCGGGATCGGGTTCCGCGCCGGGTTCGGTGAGGTCGTTCTTCGGGGTCTCGGCGTCCCGTGACGAAGGCCTTGAGGTACCTCGGCACCAAGGTTCGGGTTCGGTCTTGGCGTCCGTGGCGACGATCTTCGGGGTTCATGTCTCCGAAAATCTCCGGACGATCTTGTCGACATCAAAGGGTGCATCTATCCGAAAACTACAAGGACGCGCAGGACGGGGTCGGGGCCGGTTCTCGCGGGCTCGCTGACGGCCAGACGACACGGAGCAGGGCCGCTGGTGGCAGGGCGAGGCGGCGGAGCGAGCACGGGGAGCCGGTGGGGGTCGGGGTGGAGGACGCGCACGCGTTTGCTGGAGGGGGAAGGGAGGCGGCTGGCCGGCGGAGGCGAGCCCTGGCGGCGAGGGGGCGGAGCTCGCAGTGCGACGAGCTGGAGGCGGCGGGGCTCGCCGGCGGGGGCTCGAGGCGGCCGGCGGCGCGGCGACCTTGGCGCGGCGCAGAGCGGCCGTGGGAGGCGACGAGGGGGCGACCGGCGCGGGAGGAGGTCGTCGGCGGCGGGGCTTGCCGCGGCGGGGAGGAGGAGGAGCAGAGGTCGGGGAGGCTCGGTTCGGGGCGGCGGAGAGGGGACGGAGGGCCGGCGGCGCAGGATCGGGCGCCGGGGTCGCGCAGGCGAGCACGGCCGGAGGCGGACGCCGGGGCTCGAGCGGGGGAGGTGGTCGCGGTGGAGGCGGTGGGGCACGCCGGCGGGGTGTGCGGAGGCGGCCGGCGCGGAGGAGGGCGCGGGAGGAGGACCACGCGGCGGCGCTTGGGGTCGGGGACGGCTGGCGGTGGCGGGGCCGGAAGGAGCGGGGCCGGAAGCGGGGGTGCAGGCGCGTCGGCGAGGGAGGCTTGGGGACGGCGAGCTCGGCTGCAGGTGAGCGAGGGGGCGTTGCAGAGGCGAGGGAGATGGACGCGGGGAGAGAGGCGTGTCGGGGGAGGAAGAAAGGGAGGTGGGCCAGGTTGGGGTCGTGGGGCCAGCGGGGCAGGGAGAGGGGCAGGGGTGAGTGCGCTGCGCGCGTGTGAGCGAGGGTGTGGGGTGGGTCTGGTGGGAGTTGAGTGGGGGTGTTGGGTCTAGGAGAGAGAGAGGGAAGAGGAGAGAGGGAGTGGCCATGTGGCAGGGTTTGATTGGTTAGGGGGGAGGGAAAAGGTGAGGTGTCAGCGTCTGGTTGGCCAGGGTGATGTGGCTGTTGGGTTGGGTAGATAGCTGGGTAGGTTTAGGATTTTACAGGGCGGGTTAGGTGGACCGTTTTAAAAACAGTGTTGGTCGTTCGGGTCTACTCGGCCCGTTCGACTGCCCCACTAAAATAATTTAATATTTTTATTTGTTTTGCGATGAACTTTTGCAAGTGGTTTTTAGACAAATAAAATATCCGGCAGCACCCGGGGTTTGGCATTTGAATAAAGATGGGGCGTTTTAGAAAACAAAACGGGCTTTGCGGGATAGTTTTGGCAAACAATGCATGATGATGACGATGCAATGCACAAATTCAACGCGATTTTCTAGTAGTGGTTTTGAGGGATGCCACAGCTTGTCGCGAAAGGTTTTCGACAAGTTCAAGGTGTTGACTACGATGAGACTTTCTCTCCCGTAGCGATGTTTAAGTCCATTCGGATTTTATTAGCAATTGCTGCGTTTCATGATTATGAAATATGGCAGATGGATGTCAAGACTGCGTTCCTCAATGGCAACATTGATGAAGAGTTGTATATGATGCAACCCGAAGGTTTTGTCGATCCTAAGGATGCTAGTAAAGTATGCAAACTTCAGCGTTCCATTTATGGACTGAAGCAAGCATCTCGGAGTTGGAACCTTCGTTTTGATCAAGTGATCAAGAGCTTTGGATTTGTTCCAAATTGCTACGAAGCTTGTATCTACAAGAAAGTGAGTGGGAGCTCGGTGACGTTTCTGGTACTATATGTGGATGACATATTGATTATCGGAAATGACATCAACATGCTTAACGATGTGAAGAGTTATTTGAACAAGTGTTTTTCAATGAAAGACCTAGGTGAAGCTGCTTATATATTGGGCATCAAAATCTATAGAGATAGACAAAGACGCCTGATAGCTTTAAGCCAGAGTACATACCTAGACAAAGTTCTGAAAAGGTTTAGAATGGATAAGGCAAAGAAAGGTTCAGTGCCTATGTTGTCAGGTAAGATATTGAGCAAGGCTCAGTGTCCAGCTACGGTAAATGATAGGGAAGCTATGAGCAAAGTGCCTTATGCCTCGGCCATAGGTTCTATCATGTATGCCATGCTGTGTACTAGACCGGATGTGTCCAATGCTCTTAGTTTGACGAGCAGATATCAAAGTGATCTAGGAGTGGAACACTAGACAGCCGTGAAGAACATCCTAAAGTACCTAAATAGGACTAAAGAAATGTTCTTAGTCTATGGGGGTGATGAACAGCTTGTCGTAAAAGGTTACGTCGACGCTAGTTTTGACACCGACAAGGATGATTCCAAATCTCAGACAGGATACGTTTATATTTTGAATGGAGGAGCTGTGAGCTGGAGAAGCTGCAAGCAAAGCGTGATCGCGGGATCTACAGTAGAAGCGGAATACATGGCTGCTGCAGAAGCGTCAAGTGAAGGAGTTTGGATCAGAAACTTCATCACTGAGCTTGGCGTGGTTCCAAGTGCATTGGACCCACTAGAGATATTGTGTGACAACACTGGCGCCATAGCACTCGCTAAGGAACCAAGATATCATCCAAAGACCAAGCATATCAACCGCAAGTTTCATATAATCCGAGATTATATTGCAGATGAAGATCTGAAGATTAGCAAAGTACATACAGATCTGAATGTCGCAGATCCATTGACTAAACCTCTTCCACGTGTAAAACATGATCAACACCTCAGTGCCATGGGTGTGAGATTGTTACCAGATGTAAACTAGATTATTGACTCTAGTGCAAGTGGGAGACTGTTGGAATTATGCCCTAGAGGCAATAATAAAGATGTTATTATTATAATTCATGTTCATGATAAAGTTTATATTCCATGCTAGAATTGTATTAAGCGGAAACTTTAATACTTGTGTGGTTTGTGAACAACACCGTGTCCCTAGTACGCCTCTATGGACTAGCTCATTGATCAATGATGGTTAAGGTTTCCTAACCATAGACATGAGTTGTCAATTGATAATGAGATCATAACATTGGAGAATGATATGATGGACAGACCCAAACTAAGCAAAGCAATTAGATCGTGTCATCGTGTTCGTCTTTGCGAAGCTTTTCTTATGTCAAATATTGTATTCCTTAGACCATGAGATAATACAACTCCCTGGTATCGGAAGAAAGCTTTGAGGTCATCAAACGTCATCCTATGAGAGGGTGATCATAAAGGTGTCTCTCAGGTGATCGGAAAGTATCTGTTGGGTTGTATGTATCGAGATGGAATTTGTCCCTCCCAAGTCGGAGAGATATACTTCGGGCCCACTCGGTAATCGATATCAACACCGCTTGCAAGCATGTGGTTAAGGAGTTAATCACAAAGTGATATCGGATTACGGAACGAGTAAAGTACTTGCTGTGAACAAGATTAAACTAGGTATGACGGTACCGACGATCGAATCTCGGGCAAGTAAAATATCGCGAGACGAAGGGAATATATATATGGGATTGATTGAATCATGGCATCGTGGTTCATCCGATATGATCATCGATGAATGTGTGGGAGTCAATATGGGTGCCCAGACCCCGCTGTTGATTATTGATAGAAGATCATGTCTGCATATTCTCGAACCCGCAGGGTCACACACTTAACGTGTCTTGACGCTAGGATAGATTGGATAATTGGTTTATGAATTTTTGTTTGGAGTCTCGGATGGGATCCGGGACATCACGAGAGGTTCCGGAATGGTCCGGAGAATAAGATTCATATAAGGCAGTGCAGTTTTTGGAGTTCGGAATTGTTCCGGGTTAATCGGTATTGTACCGGAAGCTTCTAGAACCTTCCGGAAGGGGACCAACGTGGACCCACCTTCCGGGAGGGGCCATGGGCCTATGAGGGAGTGTCCTGTCCGCATTGGGCCAGGGGCACAAGTCCCCATAGGGCCCAGCCGATCCTAGAGAGTTTAAATCGTTTAAACTAGAGATAGGGTTTCTAGAAGAGGGGAGAGTCCATGCCCCCCACTCCTTATCCTTTGGGCTTGGGGGAGGGGCTAGGGCTGCGCCCCCCCCCCCTCCCCCCTCTATATAAAGAGGGGTGGGGGCGCACCAAACCCCTACACCTCTCCTCCAAACCCTAGCCGTCTTGCTAGCTTTCCTCTCTCCCTCCCGACTGTTTGTAGGCGAAGCCCTGCTGCAGAAATTCTCCACCATATACACCACGCCGTCGTGTTGTAGATCCAATCTATATCTCCACCATACTTGCTGGTCCGAGGAAGGAGGAGACGTCGAGGTGCTGCACGTGTGCATCTCACGGAGGCACCGCCACTTGTGGTGCTAGATCGGATCGGATCGCGAGGAGGAGAAGCGAGTACGACTACATCACCCACGTTCCGACGAACGTTCCGCTGTGCGAATTTTCAAGGGTATGAAGATCTAATCCAATCTCTCTCGTTGATTGCATCTCCTAGATTAGATCTTGGCTTTCCCTCTGTTCGCATCCGTAGAAAATTTTGATTTACTATGCCGCGAAACCCTTCATCTACACACTAAAAGAAGTCTAGATTCATTTTCTTCACAAACTTAAAACATCTTATTTTTGAAACGGAGGGAGTAATGTCTATGATCAGGAAACCATGGTCATCTATTAATCAACAAGCTAGCTTAACAAGGGGCTTACTAGGGACTCTTTTATGTTTACAAAACACATAAGTATTAATGTTTACTATTAATACAAGTATAGCATGGGATGTAATTTATCACAAACATAAAGATATAATAATAAACACTTTATTATTGCTTCTTGGGCATATCTCCAACAATCATTACCCTCTTGGGGGCGTCGTTGCGGCTACCTTCTCCGTTAGGGCTCCGGGTGAAAACCCTTGACCTTCGGTCTCGGTGGTGGCGGTGTGGTGCGTCGTTACCCTCTTGGGGGTATCGTCGTGGAGCCTCGGTTCACCCCCGGTCTCGGCTCGTTGTCCTTGGTGGCAAGCGTTGGCCTTCCGCGTTTTTTCTTGTTTTTATCTTGATCTGCTTTGTAAGGGTTCTCCCCATCACCTTGTACCTTGTTCGGCCGAGTGGCTATATTAATATAGCGGGGCGAAAGCCTATTTCAAGAAAGAATAGCAAGGACAATAAAGGGAAATATTGTGCCTACAAACTGGGTCTTGCTAAGGCCAATGACAGAGTAGGATGGTCCTATCTGGAGTGTACTTTGATCAGGCTTTGTTTTGATGGTATTTGGATAAACTGGATAATAACGTGTGTGAAGTCTATCACTTACATAGTACGGGCTACTGGTGATCACCTCCAATTATTTAAACCTTTTCAGGTGTCCATGGCAGGGATCCCCTGTTCCCCTACCTGTTCTTAGAGCATCTTCAACAGAAACGCTAAAATAGTGCACACTAAAACTGCTCTACATCTTCATTTTTAGGTTTGCAGTGCGCGCGGCGCTCCACCGAACGCTGCAAATTACCGAGCACAAATACAGCGTTCCACCGGACGCTACGCGGCGGCACAAACAGCAAAAACACACATAGACAGAAAAATAAAGCTCAAACAGGCACCAAAAATATCCAAAAAATTAAAAAAGATGAACAAATATTATAAATTATAGGTATATATTACAATGAACACACACACTAGTTCGTAAACATCAATGCTGATCGATGGTAGTAACAAAGCTAGACTACCTAACTTCATTACTACCACCGGCCAGCTTCAACGTTGCGAACTAGAAATTGGCATGTTGCTACTCGTCGTCTCTGAAATCGAAGTCCGAGGACTCCACCTCGAGGACGATACCGAATGTGGGTCGTCTTCGGGGCTCGTCGGATTAGCCACCTGCGCGAGGATGAAGGCGCGCTTCCTCGCCTTCTCGACCCTCCGTGTGCGCCTCGTCGCCTTCCGGTCCTCCCTCCGCTGGTCCCTTTCACTGTAGAAGGCGGACCTCGGCGGCGACGTCCTCCGGGGAGGTCTGTGCCCACAGAAGGCGTGCTGCTCCTCGGTCTCGGCAATCATTAGGAGGCGCTGCTGGGCGCGGTGGCAGAGAAGCTCCTCCTTGGTGATGAGGCGTGGCGGAGGCACGAGCATCTCCTCATGCTCGCGCGTGTAGACGTCCTGGAAGTTGAGGGTGTGGCGCGGCCAGCTGAGGCACCATGTCATCGCGTCGTACGCGCGTGCGGCCTCGTGCTGTCATCTCAAAAGTCCCGAGCCCGATGCGTGAGTCGGCGAAGTGGATCTCCACGTAGAAGGTACCCTGGAGGAGCGCGCGGACGTCGATATAGCCGGAGGAGTTTCCGCGATGGCGCGGCGGCATCTCGTCAGCAGGAAGGCTGTGTGGCGCGCGCGGCCTCGTGCGTCGTCTCAAAAGTCTCGAGCCCGATGCGCGAGTCGGCGAAGCGGATCTTCACGTAGAAGGTCCCCTGGGGGAGCGCGCGGACGTCGATATAGCTGGAGGAGTTTCCGCGACGGCGTGGAGGCATCTCGTCAGCAGGAAGGCTGTGTGGCGCGCAGGCGAAGCAGCGGCGGAAGTTGCGTGGCGCGCGCAGAGAAGAGAGAAAATTTCCAACTGCGCGCGCTCGCTATGAGTTGCCGCACGAGCGCAATATATGACGCTTGGGATTGTGTAAAATGACTCGTCTGCTCGAGCAGCCAAAACGGTTTACAGCTATATACAGCGGGTTTTTTAGCACGACGCTATTTTATAGTTTCTGTTGGAGATGTTCTTAGTTGTTGCAGATGGGCTGTCTCGGTTGCTTCGGAGGGAGATAGCAACGGAATTCAAGATCTAAAGATTTGCAGACAAAGACTGTAATTCGCATCTCATTTTCCGGACGACAGGCTTCTTTTTTTTAGAGTTGATCCGGCACAGGCAATGAAAATTGAAGACGTTCTAAACAAGCGACTGGGCAGCTGCTCAGTCCGGGAAAATGTTCCCATGCTGCTAGGCAATAAGTGCTCAGAGAATCTGGGACAGCAGGTAATGTTGATTCTGAACATCCAAACTGCAAGCTTCGAGGAGAAATACCTCTGTCTCCCGCTTCAACAAGGGAGGATGAAGGATGGTAAGTTCCAACGATTCAAGACAAAAATACAGGAAAAGGTTGATTGACTGGCCGGGAAAATATCTCTCAGGTGCGGCAAAAGTTCTTATAAAATCTCTTATGCAGGTTATTCCGACATACAGAATGAGTGTTTCCAAATTCTCGTCAGGCCTCTGTGAGGATCTTATGCAGATGATCAGAAACTTTTGGTGGGGGGGTGGAACAGACCGGAAGCACATTCACTGGAAATGTGGAAAATTTTAACTAAAGGTAAGTTTCAAGGAGCTATGGGTTTCATACAGTAGATCTTAAGTTGTTCAACCAACCTTTGCTAGCTAGACAGTCTTGGAGATTAATCGGTTTCCCTGACAGTTTGGGCCCTAGAATCCTAAAAGTCAAATACCATCATGTTGGTGAGTTGAGGGAGAGAACTCTTTTTTAAATGCATTTCCGGGATAGGAGTGATGCATGCATTAGAATTTTTTAAGAAAGGAATCATGTGGCAAATTGGCAGTGGCCCAAAAGCTCGCATATGAAGGGACAGTTGGATCCCGAGAGGTGACTTCGAGGTTAGTAGGAATTCCACAATTTCGCGCACTGGCCTCCACAGGAATGCCATTTTTGTTTTCATCCATCATCCAGTTTGTCGGTTTGTCCGGTACCTGTGCAACTCACTACTCCCAGAATTTCCCTGGCTCCGCTCCGCTCCGAGCTGGAAGCGCTCTCCCGATCGAGATGTGCGAGCAATCGTGTTCGGCTAGCTCCACTCCGTGTCCGTGACCACTTGGGCTGTCAGCCCACAGATGGAACTAGAATGTCAATCCGGCCTAGTAGGGACGCCACGAATAGGATCCTCACCATGGATGTCGGGAATCGTCAGAGACCTCGTTGTGGTGGCGTAGGAATTAGCTTGGGGCTGGAAACTTGTGGCAGCAGCAGTTCACCTCCTGGCGGCGAGGCGGATGGCACCGGCCCACGGGATCCTGGCTAAGGGTAAAATCGTTCGTGCCTATGGAGGATTGACTGGCCGTCGGTCTGTCTCGGTGGCAGCGGCCGTGAATCAATCGACGACGCATGTCAAATCGGAGAGAGGAACTATGGTTCTGATGACATAGTGAGTTGCCGAACAGGCCCATGGTTGTTCACGGGAGGAAGGAGAGATGAGAGAGAAGGTACCGGTTGGTTCACTTATCGGTGGCAATAGGATGTAATTTCTAACCGCTCCGCATTTTTCCTTTTGGTGGATTGCCGAAACACTAGCTCCGCCGTTTTGCGTTAAAGACCAGATCGCTCCATCGTTTCAGATCCATGGAGTCATCGCGTTCGGCAGCAGAGCCAAGAGCCGGAGTGTAGCCAAACGGGACTCATTCGTTTCCTGCGTGAGCCAGTTTACAATAAGGCGGCAAGTTCTATACTTTACTATACTCCGTACCTCCTCGTCTCGGAGTTGCAAGGATGGCCACCTGGATCAGAAACATGCAATAGGAGTCACCTAGGGAATGTTGTGTTCTCAGCCTGGGGTTTAATCCTACTTCATGTTTTCAATCCAGATGGCCATGACAGAAAGCAAATTAATTCATCAGCTTATTGCCTGGAGGGAGAATGTTCAAGTTGGAACATGTTGCTAGTAGAAAGGTTAATGTTGCCCAGTTGGGGCGTAGGTAGTTGTGTGAGAGTGTTCTGCAAAATCAAGTCTTGACCCACATGTCAAACTTAGTTCTGCAAATTTGTATGACTATTTCAGATCCCTGAGTAATACACAACCCCATCTTACAAAGCCAGACTTGACAAATATGAAAACATTGCAACAGTCAACTGATATGGGAGAAGGTGAATTTATTTAACGAATGAGAAACACAAAAGCAGCATTTGCATGGAAGTCAAGTCTAAGCATGTTGTCATACAACTGGAAGTCCCCACTGTTTGTCAAAGGAGTATAAAAGGAGCACCTATACTTGCAAGTTTCAATACAGAACTTACAAAACTGGAGATTTTCATTGTTCTATCTCGATAAACAGGCTTGCTTGCGGGTGCAAACCTGCCTCCACCAGCGTCTGGGAGTTCTTTTCAGGACCGTATGTTACCCGTGGGAAATTCGAAACTAGGCTGTACTTTTCTGCTTTCAAACAATCCAAAGAATCAACATAGTCATATAAGGAGGTAATGGTGGAGGAACTGTGGAATCTCCTTTCTTTGCGCTCTCCAGTTGGAAATCTTATAAGAACCTGCATGATTAAAAAGCATCGCTCACAGTTAGTTCAAAGACGACCAACGAAATTATGACGCTGATACTACTACTATCAAGTGACAAGATATAACTCATATTCAGATAATACAATTCGTGTGCACACAGATAATTATCAAATTCAGGCATGATGGGTCCCTATCTAGGCCTTTAAAAAGCTAACTCAAGAGAGAAATAAGGAACGGAAGTTCCATGTGCCATTAGAAATGCAGCATAAGGTACAAAACTGATACTTGGTAACCAACGACAGAAGAAAAATGCTTCAAAAGCAGAAACATGTGGTTCTCAGCATGTAATACTAGAGTAAGAAATAGATAAAGTTCATTGAAGATGTGCAAAGATCGTTGAACATACCCGAGTAACGTCAGGCCCTTTCTCAGGCTCAGCTCCCAGAGCCATTGCCTTCTCCTGCCGCCTCCTTGCAAGAGCAGCTTCCTTTTCAGCTGCTTCTTGGACTGCCCTGGCTTGTGCCTCCTCGTCTTCTTTACGTTTCCTCTCAGCCTCTGCAGCCTCTCTTTCAAGCATTTCTTGTTCCTCTCTCCTTTGGAGTTCCCGGGCCTGGTAAAATTATATAAATAATAATTGTGTGATCTACTTAGTGCTATCATAAAACAATTCAACACTATCAGAAACTTTAGTGGCATGCCTGTGTACTGTGTACAATCTGCTTGAATCACACCTTAAATGGCACATTTACTGTACCACTATATCATATTAAGCGCAATCCTATGAAGGCACAGTGCCCTTTACTGAAGGAAAATCAATGAGTTACAATATGTCTGACCTACCTTACCTTATTATTACGTAGGGATGGATGCTCTTCTACTACCAAAGCACCAACAAGGTTATATATATAGCTTAGGCTGTGTTTGTTTGAGCTGCAGCTGTGAGAAAGCAGCTGTGGGAAATCAGCTGTAGGAAGGTGCTGCCGAAGCAGAGATTTGGTGTTTGGCGATAGTGCTTTTGATGGCTGCTTTTGCTGGTTTTACGACTGAAATGTCTGAAATGCCCCTACGCATAACAGATGTTGTATAAGCGTTGATCTGAAATGAATTAGCTCTTTCTGACCGCTTTTATATGAGTATCATACTTAAATACTACCTCCGGTCCATATTAGTGTTCTCAATTTTGTCTAGATACAAATGCATCTAGTCTAAATACTTAACTAGATACATACGAATCTAGCCAAACTTGAGAACATTAATACGGACCAGAGGGAGTAGCTAAATTATCTCAATTTACCATTTTTACAAAAATATATATATTTCACCAGCTGAATTGTTGTTGACAAATGTATGAATTCATGTCCAGAATATTGGGTGTTATCTTCTAGTCGAACAAAAATTAGGACGGACACCACCACGAGTTGGCACTGGCACGGACACCACCACGAGATGGCACGAACACGCAGTGGCCTCTGGTGCGGAGGAGCCTGGGACAGCGGGGCGGGGGTGTTGCCGTCGGCCATCTTTTACGGCGGCCGTACAGCGAGCAGTAGGTGAGGCGCCAGTGGCAGCGCTTGCGGGGAACAGCGACGGCAGCCATGGAATGGGGCGGGGAGGATGGGTAAACGGCGGGGAACAGCGGCGTTGGCGACAGGGAGGTCGCACGGTGGCAGCTGGGAGCTCGCAGGTGCCCGCATCGCTTCCGCGGAGGAGCTCTTGGATGACCGGCGGCGGGGAAAGCGGCCAGCGGCGGGGACGGCGACCGGCGGAGGTGAAGGGAGGCGGCGGATATCCCAATCCTGGCGACATGAGAGGATGGTCAAGGACGAACGGTGGGAGCGTGTGGTCGATTTGGTCTCGGTAGCAGGTTTCCCGTAATTATCTCGAACTCTAGAGGACAATTCCGTCCGCTGCAACTCGGGAAGCTGTGGAAGCGCCCCTCGCCCCGCTTCGGCCGACCGCGCTCGCGTAGTGTATTTCTCACCTCGCTTCTATGCAGCGCGGTCAAAAATTTAGCTGTTTGTTTTAGGTACAGATTCTAGACCACAAAAGCCCCAAAAGCTAAAGCTACAGAAGAAACAAACAGAGCCTTAACATACCTGATCAGCTTCAAGTGCAGCCCTGTAAGCAGCATCTTGTTCCTCACGCAAACGTTGATTGTTTAATCTTTCTTCAGCTTCAATCCTGGAAGCGACAAGTGATGCAGTGCACTCTTCAACCACTCTTTGAAGAATTGTTATCATCTGTTCAGGTGATCTGGGCCCCTCAACCTTAGAGAACATTAAAAGAAAATGTATGAGCAGAACTGATAAACTGTATAGAGGGTTAAAGACACAGTTAAAAATAACCTGGCAATTTAATAGGCTAAGTATAAGAAACATAACAAAGAGTAACTGCAAAATCTAAAGAGCTCTGAATCCATTAACGACCACTGTTCTTCGCTAGATGAATAGTTTCACTTTACTATCAGGTAAGGAAAGCAGTAGTTTCGGGATCCAGTGGTATCACATGATGTACAAAGGCGGAGATAACATCACAGAACATTTTACAATCTGGACATACATTTCAAAATAAAGGAACAGATCATATTAGTAAGAACAACCAATGTAGCATTACCGTTGAGTATAAATTGACGCTGCATCTTCAGATCAGACGATTAAATTACTGTATGATCATGCATGAGTACTGTGTACCAAATCTGAAGTAAGTCAAGTCATAATGCACATGACCCCTTTAGCTTACGGTGTAACCAATGAATAGAAGTGAATTTTCCTGATTTTTTTGTCATCTACCTATGCACCCATCAAGAGAATGCATCAACTGCTAGTAGTAATCGGGTGCTAATCAGATGCAGCAGCATGATGAGGTCAGAACCTGGGTCATGGATTAACCATTACAACTCTTTATTTTTTTCAAAGAACCATTTAGTTCAGGAAACCTCCAGTGGCCTCTTTATTTTTGGTGAGTCTGGGATCTGGATTGATAAAAATTTCTTTGTGATTACACGGGGCATGAATACTAATTCAAGTATCATTGTCAACAAGTCCCACAACTGGAGCATCTTATGTGAATTTTACAAAGAAACATCACCAAAATAATTTTCCAATATCATGAACAGTTTTTACTCAAATTCATTATAGTACCTTGGAATTCAAGTATAAAGGTTTATCAAGAAATCATGTAAATGCATCCAGTATCATACACTACGTTAGGTTCATGAAAATTGGTTAGCGGGAATTGGAAGAGGGGTTTAGTTGTTCAGAACAGGGCACAGAGATCCAGAGATTTTCAGGACCAGCTATGTGTAATCTCATGGGTGATCTTTTTCAATTGTTGGGAGAGTGGAAAGTGGGAACTGAAAATGAGTATAGAAGCATTAAAAAAACTCAAACTTAAATTCCCGTTGCGGTATAATTGCACAGCAAGTAAATGTTACTCCACTATCCAATTTCGCCTCTCAACTCAACTTTAAATTCCCATACTGATAAGTGATAACAAACTTAGACAAATAAGTAGTAGTGAGCTTCATAAAAATAACTTGTGAAGGATGTCATGCACTTAGCTATTCTTGATTACTTTACAGTACGCACATACAACACAAGGTAGGATAAAAGATTTTTCTCTACAGAGGGCAAGACTTCAAACACTCCAAATATTTACAACGGCATATACATCTTCAAGACAACCAAACCTAAAATCTTTCAGGGAACAAATTATATAGGTGAATCTTACTATAACCAGCAGTTAATATATAAGCACAAGGGCATAGCAGTAGGTTTAACTAACTCACAAAGAAATATAACTGTTGTTCAGAGCTACTACATGAACACATCATAACGAATCAACCGCCACTGATTAAGAATCATAAGCTGCTTTTAAGTAGCCCCTAGAGAATAATCTGCATACTCAGCTACGTTTAACCAACAAGGGGAAGCTTAATCAATCTTAAGTCCAGCAAATCTAAATGTTTCACAACAGACAACCACAGTATAGTTCATGTGCTAATTAACAAACCCTGAAACCCAGATTCGAAGCAGCACAGAAACCATATCTTAGAAAACAATTGAGTGGCACACCATCACCATACCTGCTGCAACAGCACAATTCTCTGGTTCGTAGATGCCATGACTAGCGCACAGAAGGGGAAGCGTGATGCATTCAGGCTGTTGCTCATCTTGAATCCTTCAGTCCTTCTGATGCTACCACCCCACGCAACGAAGTTCTCGTTTATGAAGGCGGCCACCGGCTCAGAGCAGAGGCAGCCACCACAGAATGCTGGGGTATCCGGGTGGTCAGGGGAGTGGAGGTATACGAATAGAAGCTTGTACTCACGCTGTGCACGCTGCAGCGCATCAGCAAAGCCCTCGGAAACGAATCGCGGGCCACGGCCAGCCCCAAACTCGTGCTCGAACTCCGCCACGAAGTCAACCGCCTCCGCAGCGGAAGGGGGCAGCTCGAGAAGCCGGCCGCCACCGCCCTGCGCGAGGCCAAGGAGGGAGAGGGATCGGGACAGCACACCGCCTGCGACCCAGAAACCGAGACGGATGGAACCGGTGATGAGGCCGACCCCACCGGAAACCACGTAGAAGGGGAGCGTCACCAGCCTCCACGCGATCCCAGGCTGCTGCTGCAGCTGAGGAGCCGGCGCAGGGGGCGGGGGCGCCACGAAATCGACCTCCAGCGGCGGCGGGGCGTACATAGACGGCTCAGGCGAGGAGGGGTTTCCGGTAAAGGAGTTGACGGCGAGCTGGAGGTCCCAGTTGTGGGCGGCGAGAATCTCGGCGCAGAGGTTGGTGTCAGGGATGCCTGTGATGGCCTGGAAGTAGCCGACCTTGTCGTCGACGGTCTCGGCCATGGCGGCCGGCTGCGAGGCGAGGGTGGGGTAGAGCTAGGGTTTGGGGATTTGGGGGCGGTGGTAGTTAGGACTTGCGTGGAAGAGGAGATGCGGAAGGTAGTCTCGACTCTCGAGTTGGATTGGTCGAGAGGAAAGAGACGACTCGGTGGTGACGTGACGTCTCCTCTGCCTCTACGGACGCCAACGGAACGGAACGGTGCGCTGCCGTATCTCTTCACGACGGTTTTGATGTTTGAACATCTGTCCCACACTGGTTGCTTGGCACTTGATCGTTTGAACATCTGTCCCACACAACACACTTCGGACGCTAGCTTGCATGGGTTTTTCGGTCAGTCCGACACCGTTGATAGGCTGATACAGTCTCGCTTTTGCAACCAGTTTGATAGCTTGTATATGGTGCAGAAAAAAAAAAACTCAGCGTCTCGCGTCGCCCCGCGAGTATGACCTAGGCACGTCCCTGGCCGGCCGCCTCCTCCCCCTCTCCTCCCCTGCCGCCGCCGGCGAGCTCCGCCTGGCAAAAACCGCACGGTGCCGGCGGCGGCAGGACCTCCATTACCCGACGTGGTGGCCCCCTCGCGGGCGGCGGCCCCTCACGGCGGTGAAGACTGGCGGGGCGACGAGCTTGACCAGCGGACGGCCCATCTATGGAGGGTTGTCCCCGGGCATCGCGGCCGCGGCCCCTCCCCCGGTCGCGCGTCTGGCTTGGCCGGCGCCTAGCTCAGCGGCGGGAGCTATAGTAGCAGCGCAGCGGAGGCTTCGACAACGAGACATGGCAGTCTGGCTCGTATGGCGGCGGCACTGGTAGATCAGCACGGGTTGCAATGGACGGCGACGCTGACGGCCTGGCTGCAGCAGCGCGGCGGCGACGCTGACAGGGCCCGATCTAGGCTTGGTCGGCTTGGCCGGGCCTGATCTAGGCCTAGTCGGTACTGCTGCTGCGCCCGGACGGCAGTCACCGTGGGTGGTGGAGGGTTGTTCCCCTCCCTAGGCTGCCGGGTGGCTCCTTTCTGGCAGGTTTGTACCTGATCTACCCCACCCTCCTCGGCGGCGACGCAATGTGACTTTGGTTGGAGACTTAGCTCGAGTTCGTGGACACCGGGGCGGCGGCCCCCGGAAGGTGGAATGCGCAGGCGGCTCTTCGACGAGCGACATGGCGGCGGTGGTGGTCCACCTATTTGTTCATGTGGGTGGCGAGGAGCGGACGTTTGGGGACTTCGGTGTTGGCGATGTTTCGGCTTCGGCAGCTCCCAGATCGTTTGTCGGAGGCCAGACTCGAGGACAGCGAGCGTGGGCGGGTGACGGGGAGCGGCTTGAAGGTTTTTCTGAGAGAAAGCTTAGTGCTTCGGCATCAGCGACGGTGATGCATGTGGGTATCATGACTCTCTTGGGGCGCCGTTGCGGCTACCTTCTCCGTGTTTAGGCTCCGAGTGAAAATCGTTGACTTTCGATCTCGGCGGCGGCGAAGTGCGTCGTTACTCTCTTGGGGGCGTCGTCATGGAGCGCTGGTTTTCCCCGCTCTCGGGTGGTTGTCTTCGATGGCAAGTTGTGGTCTTTCATGTGTTTCTTGTTGATCTTGATCTGCTTTGTAAGGGGGTTCCCCCGTCACTTTGTATCAGTTCGTCCGATGTGGCTTGATACGTCGGAAACATATCTATAACTTTTGATGTTTCATGCTTGTTAAGTATCTCTTTTGCCTTGCTTTGTCCACACTTTGAGGTGTTTTTATATGTTTTCTGGTACTAACCTATTAACAAGATGCCACAGTGCCAGTTGCCTGTTTTCTTCTATTTTTGGTTCGAGAAAATCTTGTAAGGAAATATTCTCGGAATTGGACGAGACAAAAGCGAAAGTCAATATTTCACCAAGGAGAACACGGAGTCCAGAGGAGAGACAGAGGGAAGCCATAGGGCGGCCGCACCCCCCAGGCGCGGGCCCACCCTTGGTCATGCCTGGGTAGGGTGTGGGCCCCCTGGCCGCCCTCCTGCCTCGCATCTTCGCCTATAAGAAGCCCCCGATGCCTAAACCCTAAGCACCCAATCAATATTCCACGAAACCGTCTATAGCCGCCGCCACTATCGTCCCTAGATCGGGGGATCTGAAGCTCTTCCCGGCACCATACTAGATGGGAGATCATCCCGGAGGCCTTCTTCTTCATCATGCCAGCCTCCGGTATGAAGCGTAAGTAGTTCCACCTTGGACTATGGGTCCATGTAGTAGCTAGATGGTTGTATTTTCGCCTATGTGCTTTCATGTCTAGATCTTATGAGCTCCCTTCATGATCAAGATCTCATCTATTTGTAATCATGCATGTTGTGTTTGCAGGGATTCAATGGATACTGAGATTACTATGCTAGATTGATTAATGGTTTTGTCTTATTGATTCTATCATGTTTGTGTTGTTTATGATCTTGTATGCTCTCCGTTGTTAGTAGCTATCTTGGCCAAGTAGTTGCTAGTGACTCCAAGAGGGGGTATTAATGCTCGATAGTGGGTTCATGCCTCTATTTAATCTAAGGGAAGTGACAGAAATCTCTAATATTGTAGATGTGTTGTTGCCACTAGGAAGAAAACAATGGTCTCTTGTTCATGGAACAAGTGAATTGTTTACCTTACACACTTTGCTTAAAGCAGTTGTCTGTTGCTTGCAACTTAATACTGGAGGGGGTTCGGATGATAACCTAAAGGTGGACTTCTAGTCATAGATGCAGTTGGATGGCGGTATATGTATCTTGTTGTATTGCCCAATCATATCTCATAGGATCTTGATGTCTAGTATGTTGTGGATATACCAAATGGGTATACCTACGACATAGTCTCATACCGGCAAGTCCGGATGGCCCACGGTTGGTGGTTAGGCCTATGGTATAACCGGGCGGCCCAGTTGCTGATAGACAAGATGGAGGTCCAGCCAGGATATGAAAGGCGACGTGCCACCGCCATAGATGGAAGCCGGAGTCTTGGAGGACACGAAGACTAGTTAGTGTTAGTCTAGGACTCTGTAACCGTATCCGGCTGGGACTCTCCATGTAACCCTAGGTCCTGGCGCTCATATAAGCCGGCCTACGGGAGCCTTTAGGGAAGAACACAATAGAACACCAAGTGCATAGCACTACCCGCACACAGCGAACCCCCAATCCTGTAACTCGGCGTATTGCCATTATAGTGATTTATAGCAGGAGTAGGATCTCGCCACCGTCGTGAGATCTGAACATGGGTAAACTGTGTCAAGCCGACCCGGACGCTCTCCGTCTTCCCCCACGTCTCTAAACTCGCCGTTGGGATACCCCTCTGGCGTACGTGTCGACAAAACCACGACAGTTGACGCCCACCGTGGGGCAAGAGGCGCTTACAACACGGATCCGGGCGGGATCCCTCGCCGTTTTTGACGGCGGACAAATCGCCATCTCCAGTGACGCGCCGGCTTCATCATCGCTCTTTCTAGCGTGTGGTCGAGTCGACGGCTTCCTGGAGATCTATATCTACATTATGTTTGAAGGTGTCAGAAATCTTCATCAAACAAAACAACCGTGATCATGCTTGGTTTTCCTCGTCGACAGGCTGATGGAATTAGTTAGCATGCCGGCGGAGCCACTGTCATTGTACAACGTATTTGGAGCTGAGTCAGCGAAATCAGTCAGCGCACAGTTTTTAGAGTTACGACAACATTGTGTCTGTGCTGCTCAAGGTTCGATGTTCTGAGTCGTTCCAAGCCGGCGACGATCAAATCTACAATCGTGTATATCCTTGATGGACAAGGGCTGGACACGTTGATTTCTCACAAGCTATCGCATTGCACAAAGTCTCCGTCTCCGTTGTATCTGCGACGCGGCATCCCAGCTCCGTTCTCTTCTGTCACATCCCAAATTTTAGATTTGGTTCTACATATCATTCATGCCATTGCATCATACTCTTCCATGCAAAACCACCGAATGGAAAGATTCGGCAAAACATTATTTTCTAAACCCTACTCTATTTTACTACGAGGCTCCTGCGGGAGGCTTTAGTAGGACTTGTGTTGTCCACCCTTGTAGCCTAGAGGTTTCACTAAACCTTTGACCCTAGGTTGTTCCCCTCGATTTTACAAAAATTTAGGAACAAAAAATCGCCCGATTCGGAGCTCGTACGGAAAAGTTACGGAGGTTTTAGTATTTGCAAAAAAGGAAAAAGATAAAGGATCAAAAAAAACGCCAGCTTGCTGCGCCGCGCCGGCCCAGCCGGCCAGCACCACGCGTGCCGCCCGCGCGGCGGATAGCGCGCCGCCGCCCGCGCGCCCCGGCCCACCGACGGGTGGGGCCGAGTCCGGGTAGGACCCGCGTGGGGCCCCCCACAAAAGGACGCGGACCCCACCGCGCCCTCTCTCTCCCCACGCAGCCCCGCCGCCTCTGGACCCCGCCGCCGCCTCGGGATCCGCCCGCGCCGCCGCCTCTCGGGACCCGCACCCACGCCGCCGCCCAGGTAAGCCGCCGCCGCGCCGCCGCACCCCGCCACCGTCCCGCGCCGCACTCCGTCGCCGCGCCGCCGCAGCGCCGCGCGCTCGCCCGCCGCCGCCACGAGCCCGCAGCCGCCGCCTCGCGCCGCTCGCCCCGCCTGCGCGCGCGCCGCCGCCGTCGCGTTGACCGCCACTGTTCCGCGCGCTGACCGTTTTCCCTTCCGCGCAGGAACCGCCGTCGTCGGAGCCGATCGCCGCCACCGTTCGTCTCCGGTGAGTCCGCAGCCGCCATCTATTGGGACCGTTGGATCTCAGATCAGCGGTCCAGATCGGCCGTTGACCGGTCAGCCCCCAGGCGTTGACTAGTCAGACGCACAGTCAGCGCCCAGTCAGCAGCCGAGTTGACCAGTCAACAGACACAGTTGACTGGGTATTTTCTTTAATCGATTTAGTTGGCAGATTTCGGTAGAAACTTGTAAATTGCGTAGAAATTAATCCGCTGGGCCAAAAATTGCAAATAAAATATGTGTAGGTTCAATAAGTCGTGTAGAATCTTGCTGTACCATAGTTTCACACTTTGCGGCAAGATTTAGTACAGTTTAATCAAATGAGTTAATGGCCTTTTTGGGGTAATTAATTCGTAGAAAAAGATCTGTAACTCCAAAAATTGCGTATAATATGTCCCTGGATTCAGTAGGACGAGGGGAATCTCATCGTGAATTAAAAGGATAGGCTTACAGTAAAAACTTCTGTAGAAACTGTCTAGTGGCTTTCTGCAGTGTTTTAATTACTCAGGGAGTTTTATAATTCCTTTTTGAGTAATTCCAATTGGTACCGTTCCTAAATAGCAATGCCTATACAGTAGAATTTTCCCAAAATTTTAAAAACAGTATACTACCATAGTGAATTAATTGGTTTCTAACTCTAGTTTTGAGTATTATATTTTGCATATTAGTTTTCCTTGCGCTAAAACTATTTTCCATGTATGCAAACAGTACTTCTACTGATTTCTATTATGTGGTGAAGCTGTAGCACCAATCCACGTGTCATGCATGCATTCATACATCATCTTTGTTGCATATGCTTGTGGGTTGCTTGTTTATGATTGCAATTGTATCGTGTAGATTGTGACGAGTGCAACGCTTGCTCGTGTGTGGATTGTTCTTCCGACCGCTACAACCAAGGCAAGTAGATGCTATTTTTTTCATGATATTTTCCTACTATTTTCAATGCATTGTCGTGTATTTTGTAGACGCATGTGTAGGATAATACTATCGCTATGCTATGTCCTATTATGTGGTAGGGCTTTCTTTGTAGATGAACCACCGTTGGTAGATGTGCTTATCCATGCTATGATGTACGAGGGTTGGGTTACATCACTGAGACTTGTTTCTAAAAGTATTGATTTGTGAAAACTAAAACAACTTAATCAATGAATCTCCTGGGTGTGATGGTATTGATATTTTTTGGTGGTTTCATTGCGAAAAGGCACCCAGGTATCGAGAGAAATTGATTGGATTCTTTATTTGGTAGCTTACGTGTACAACCATGTGCCAATAATGAAATGGGCGGTTGTTTGGACTTAGTAGGTCGTGGTAACTCGAACCCGCATATCCAGAGATGTAGAATTTTGGTAGGTTGGACCAGTGCGCGTCGGGATTGGGGAGGTACTTCCCGAATAGTCTCTTCTTGGACTTCTCCCTATCATCACCCAAAATGAGAGTGATGGTACGAGCTGGGCTGGCCAAGTCACACGGTTAAAGTGTACTAACCCCTGCAGGGTGTATAATCTAATCGATTAGCCGTGTCCCCGGTTATGGACAACTGAGTTGCTTGATATTGATTCCATGACATGTTTCTCGCTCATTCTAATTTCATAATTGTTTTAATATTGTTGGGTTAACTTAATTGGGATCTTTTCAAAGAAAATCAAAAACTGTTTATGAAAGTAGGACAAAGGTATTTGCAAATGCAAGTCAGACACAGCTCCACTTGCCAAATATGCATGTAGATGTTAGTACTATTGTCTCCTTTACTAGCTCTACTTGCCATACATTCCATGTATTGACCCTTCGGGGCTGCTACGTTTCATGTTGCAGGTTATTCCGATTTCGAGTAATCGATATAGGCCACGGTACTCCACTCGGCACTTGTTCACTTGTGGCAATTTGAAGAATGGAGGATTTACTTTATTTATGTTGCTACCTGAATAATTTGAGCTATCCTTGAGCTAAGCTTTTATTGTAATAATGGTACTCTGGATCATCGTTATTTATGATACACGGATATTTTGCTATGTTATTCATCTCATTCTATTGTGGGCCAATGAACCGATCCAGGGATTGGCATGTCACATAGAAGCCACGGTCTTTTCAGAACCGCGGTGTTACAAGATGGTATCAGAGCCCGTGTGTCGACTGTAGGATCGTGACCTAGGATTGGATTAGGAAGCCTTAGATTTACTAAAGCCTATATTAACTCTGTCTTTCATCTTATGCCTTTCACTCTCGTAAATTCTTATCATATGCTATTCTCACACTTTCCTCTTTTACTTGATAGATGGGAGAAGTCAGGACTGAGTATGCAACCATGGAGTCACCAAGGCCCTTTGCAAGGCAGTTAGCACAGCTCTCGCAGTCATTGGGATTGCCACTGCCCATGTTCAAGGGAAGAAGGTTGTACACCTATGGATATGGTGAGGGTGCATGGGAGATTACCACCTTCATCTTCAGGGATGCCGCCTTACCAAATCCTGTGCATCTGATCTACACCAGGACATACTGCAACTGGGGACTTGGAATTAACTTGGCCATACATGAAGCCCTATCTCGCCAGTGCCATCAAGTCCGACACCTACTGCCAGCAGATTCACCCTACCGTGACTATGGGAGGCGTGATGAAGATGGGCACATTGTGGTTACCCCGGGCGACAGGAACAACATGCCGCCCCGTCGGAGGCACATAGAGGACATGGATAGGGAGAATGGAGCTCTAGCTGAGAAAGTGATGATGATAAAGGAGATTGCATACTTTGCTAGCAATGGTATGGTGGTCCAAGGACAGGAGATTGACACCCTGCATGAAGCTGTGGGAGTTCTGGAGAATGCCCTGATAGCCAGAGATGCAACCATAGCTCATATTCATGGTACTGTGCAGGAGAACACCCAGAACATACAACAGTTGCAAGGGACCGTCCAGGAAAGGGATCAAACTATTGAAGCTATGACAGCTCAGATTGCCGCTCTCCAAGCACAGCTAAATCCACCCTCTGATGATGACAATGGAGATGATGGCAACAATGGGGATGATGATGACAGTGGGAACGATGATGATGAGGACGAGGATGACGATGATGGTGGAGGAGATGAAGCTGTTGCAGTTGCAGCTGAGAGTGAAGAAGAAGAGGAGGATCCAGAAGAAGTGGAGTTTGAGATCTCAAGTGATGGTTTAGGAGAAGTGTACACTCCGCCGCCATGGTTGAACCGTGGACCGAAGCGCCAATGCATGAGTGCAAGGACCTACCGCAACCTCTTCAAGAAGTAGATAGAAGTCCACCAATTAGTCCACGTTAGGTAAATTCGTTAGGATTAGTCTCGATCGATGTGAAACTTAGTTGCATTAGTTTAAGAGTGTTTAGTTGCTTATTTGTGTACTCCAATATCCCAGATTTTATTTGTGCGGATTTTATGAAAGAGTTATGGCAAGTTTGGTTAATATCTGTGTTATTTTCACTGCAGTTTTCTGTTGATACAGCAGTACTGTACAATTTTTCATATTTTTCTGGTAACTGGGAAAAATCTGAAATAATTGGGCTGATGCGAAACTCTCTGTAATGTATGTGCAAAAATCAGCTAAAATTTCTAACGAGTCTAAGTCAGGTAGAAAATTCGTGAACGCTGCTGGACTGTTCTGGCAGATTGCTGTTTTTGCTGTTTAGTTGAACCAATGCCAACTCTTGTAAAACTATTTCAGTAGGTATATACTGCTAGGATAACCCCTGGGATGTTGCTGGATCACTTGTTTGTTGATGTGTTGCTTGCTTGTGATTGTCTGCTATTGCTTGTTGTTGTTTGATCATATGCATGGGTAGAATCCTATTGTCGTAGTTGATTCTTTCTAAACTTACCTGTGCTGAACCGCAGATGCCTCCCCGCCGTCAACCCACTGAGTTGGAGCAGCTCATGGCAGCTCAGGCACAGCTGACCCAAGTTATGACTCAGTTCATGGAAGCTCAGAACAACAACAACAACAACAATGGGAACAACCAGCCTCAGGGAGATGCTCTCACCGGATTTCTGAGGCTAAGGCCAGCTAAGTTCTCTACTGCAACGGAACCAATGGTTGCTCTCGACTGGTTGCGTTCAGTCAACAAGGATCTAGTAACTGTTGGATGCACTGATGCTGAGAAGGTGAGGTTTGCCGCTCACCTACTGGAGGGACCAGCCGCTTCTTGGTGGGACACTTTTCAGATCACCCACCCGCTGGATACTGTGACTTGGGCAATGTTTGAGGAAGGTTTCAGGACCAACCACGTGTCTTCAGGAGTTCTGAGCCTGAAGAGGAAGGAGTTCCGCAACTTGCGCCAAACCAATCGCACTGTGGTTGAGTACATTGAGGAGTTCAACAACCTGTCCCGTTATGCACCTGAGGATGTTGACACTGATGCGAAAAGGAGGGAGAGATTCCTGTATGGCCTTAGTGATGAGCTTTCCGTGCAGCTACTGGTGGTTTATTGCCCCACTTTCCAGGAGCTTATGGACAAGGCCAGGATCTTGGAAGGGAAGCACAAGTAGGTGGAAAACCGCAAGAGAAAGAGCAACAATCACCACTCTGGTTCTCATCACAAGTCTCGCACTTCATATGACGGGTACTCCAAGAATGGAGGGAGTGACCATGGGAGCCATGACCGCCACCACCATGGAGGCGATGGGCATCGTCATGACAACTACAAGAGCAACCACCACAGCCACAAGGGAGGACACTCTAACCACTCTAGAGGACACGGTGGACATGACCGCAACCGTGATCGCAGCTTTGTGAAGAAGGATCTGAGTGAGGTGACATGCTTCAAGTGTAAACAGAAGGGACACTATGCTGACAACTGTCCGGAGAGGAAAGGACTGAAGCCAACCAACAACGAGAAGGCCACAGTGAACCACATGAATGTGGAGGAGATTCCAGATGAGCCTGACCTTGTGATTGGTAAGTTTCCAATCAACACTCACCCTGCACTTATACTTTTCGATACTGGTGCATCGCATTCATTCATATCAAGGGCATTTGTGGATGAGTATAAGTTACCTACTGAGTCTATGAAAGGGTCTATTAGAGTGAGTTCACCTGGAGGAGACATGATAGCTAGCGCGTCATGCCGCGACTTGACTGTGAGGATTGGAACACACAACTTCATTGCACATCTAGTAGTGTTGGAATCACAGGGGTTGGATGTTATTCTGGGTATGGATTGGATGTCTATGCATGAGGGACACATAGATTGTGCACAGCGAGCTGTTTCACTCAAAACCCCGGATGGTAAGATAATTAGATTCAAGTCGGCAGTGCGACCGGGAAGGTGTAAGCTGAATTCTCTTAAGGGGGTTAGCATGGATACTGTGCCAGTGATTAGGGATTACCCCGACGTGTTTCCGGAAGAGCTACCAGGAATGCCACCTGACAGGGAAGTAGAGTTTCTTATCGACCTGATGCCTGGAACAGGACCTATAGCAAAGAGACCATATAAGATGGATGTGGCTGAGCTGAAGGAATTGAAGAAGAGCTGAAAGAGCAGTTGGACAAGGGATTCATTCAGCCTAGTTCGTAGTCATGGGGAGGACCTGTTCTGTTTGTGGAGAAGAAAGACAGCAGCAAGAGATTAGTGGTGGACTATCGCTCGCTGAATGATGTGACTATCAAGAACAAATACCCCCTGCCGAACATAAATGATTTGTTTGATCAACTGGAAGGAGCGAAGGTGTTCAGCAAGATTGATCTGCGATCTGGCTACTTCCAATTGAAGATCCGGGAGGAGGACATACCAAAAACCGCCTTCACCACTAGGTATGGTTTATATGAGTATACGGTTATGTCTTTTGGACTAACGAATGCCCCAGCATATTTCATGACCATGATGAACAAGGTATTTATGGAGTACTTGGACAAGTTCGTGGTGGTGTTTATTGATGACATACTGATATATTCCAAGGATGATGCTGAGCATGAGAAACATCTGCGACTGAATATGGAGAAGCTGAGGGAACACAAGTTGTATGCCAAATTCAGCAAGTGTGAATTTTGGCTTAACACTGTTGGATTTCTTGGACACGTAGTGTCAGGAGAAGGAGTCGCTGTTGATCCAAGCAAAGTGACTACAGTAACTGAGTGGGAAGCACCCAAGAATGCAGGAGAGATACGAAGCTTTTTGGGACTTGCTGGATATTACAGGAGGTTCATTGAAAACTTCTCTAAGATTGCTAAGCCGGTGACCGAACTTCTGAAGAAGGAGAGGAAGTTTGAATGGTCAGATGTATGTGAAGCCAGCTTTTAGGAACTGAAGCGTCGACTAGTGACCGCACCCGTTCTGTGTTTACCAGATCTTCAGAAGGATTTCCAAGTGTACTGTGATGCTTCTCGACAGGGACTTGAGAGTGTTTTGATGCAAGATGGGAGAGTAGTGTCATATGCCTCGCGACAACTCAAGCACCATGAGCGGAATTACCCCACACACGACTTGGAGTTAGCATCAGTGGTTCATGCGCTCAAGGTATGGAGGCACTATTTAATGGGAAAACACTGTGATGTGTACACCGACCACAAGAGCCCGAAGTACATATTTACTCAGAAGGAACTGAACATGAGGCAAAGGAGATGGTTGGAACTTATCAAGGACTATGATATGAATCTACAATACCACCCAGGAAAGGCCAATGTAGTAGCAGATGCTCTGAGCCGGAAGGTTTATGCCAATGGACTGACAATTGGTGAATTGCCTGAGGAGTTGTGCAAGCAGTTCAAGGACCTTAGACTGGAGGTAGTATCTGAAGGGTACTTGGCAACAATGGAAGTCCAACCAACGCTACAGGACAGAATCAGGAAGGCTCAAGTGGGAGACAAAGAGATAGGTGAAGTAAAGGAAAAGATGAAGGAGGATCGAGCAAGGGAATTCCGCGAGGATGAGCAAGGAACCTTGTGGTACGGAGATCGTTTGTGCGTTCCCAACGATCCCGAGATAAGTAAGTTTATTTTGCAGGAAGCTCACGACTCGCCGTATTCCATATATCCGGGCAATACGAAGATGTATATGGACCTAAAGGACAGATTCTGGTGGAACAACATGAAGGGAGACATCGCGGAGCATATTGCCCTATGTGATGTATGTAGCCGAGTGAAAGCGGAACACCAGAAGCCAGCAGGACTGCTACAGCCATTGCCCGTGCCGGATTGGAAGTGGGATAGAGTGGGAATGGATTTTATCACAGGATTGCCCAGGACCAGGTCAGGATATGACTCCATTTGGGTAGTGGTCGACCATTTGACCAAGGTAGCCCACTTTATACCGGTAAAGACGACCTATACGAGTGCAAAGTTGGCCAAGATTTACATGGACAGAATTGTGTGCCTACACGGAGTCCCCAAGAGAATTGTATCTGACAGAGGCACCCAATTTACCTCACACTTCTGGCGCCAGCTGCACGAGTCACTTGGTACTAGGTTGGAGTTTAGCACAGCGTTTCACCCACAGACTGATGGACAGACCGAGAGGGTGAATCATATTTTGGAGGACATGCTGAGAGCTTGCGCTTTGGCTCATGGTTCTAGTTGGGATGAGAATTTGCCTTATGCTGAGTTTTCCTACAACAACAGCTATCAAACCAGCATCAAGACGTCACCGTTCGATGTGCTATATGGGAAACGGTGCCGGACACCATTGCTATGGGATGGAGTAGGAGAACGTCAGTTGTTTGGGCCAGATTTGATCAAGGATGCTGAGGAGAAGGTCACCTTGATTAGGGACAGGCTGAAGGTAGCACAATCAAGGCAGAAGAGCTACGCTGACGCCAAGCGCAAGGAAGTGGTGTATGAGATAGGCGATAGAGCATACCTCAGAGTGTCGCCTCTTCGTGGAATCAAGAGATTTGGAATTAAGGGTAAGCTGGCACCTCGGTTTATTGGACCGTATCGGGTCTTAGCACGCAAAGGGGAAGTTGCTTACCAGTTGGAGTTGCTAGAAGCTCTGTCCGCTGTTCACAATGTGTTCCACGTATCCCAGCTGAAGAAGTGCCATCCGGAAATGGTGGATACACCATCGAGAGACACTGTACCGCTAGAGGAGGTTCAGCTTGAGAACGACTTGACCTATGAGGAGAAACCGGTCAAGATTCTGGAGACAGCGGAGATGACTACCCGTACCAAGACAATCAAGTTTTGCAAGGTGCAGTGGAGCCACCACACCGAAGAGGAAGCCACTTGGGAGCGTGAGGATGACATCCGAGAGGACTACCCACACCTAATTGCTAGCCGCGCCGAATCTCGAGGACGAGATTCATCTTAAGGGGGTTAGTCTTGTCACATCCCAAATTTTAGATTTGGTTCTGCATATCATTCATGCCATTGCATCATACTCTTCCATGCAAAACCACCGAATGGAAAGATTCGGCAAAACATTATTTTCTAAACCCTACTCTATTTTACTACGAGGCTCCTGCGGGAGGCTTTAGTAGGACTTGTGTTGTCCACCCTTGTAGCCTAGAGGTTTCACTAAACCCTTGACCCTAGGTTGTTCCCCTCGATTTTACAAAAATTTAGGAACAAAAATCGCCCGATTCGGAGCTCGTACGGAAAAGTTACGGAGGTTTTAGTATTTGCAAAAAAGGAAAAAGATAAAGGATAAAAAAAAACGCCAGCCTCTTGGGCCGCGCCGGCCCAGCTGGCCAGCACCGCGCGTGCTGCCCGCGCGGCGGATAGCGCGCCGCCCGCGCGGCGGATAGCGCGCCGCCGCCCGCGCGCCCCGGCCCACCGACGGGTGGGGCCGAGTCCGGGTAGGACCCGTGTGCCCCCCCACAAAAGGACGCGGACCCCACCGCGCCCTCTCTCTCCCCCATCCCCGCCGCCTCTGGACCCCGCCGCCGCCTCGGGATCCGCCCGCGCCGCCGCCTCTCGGGACCCGCGCCGCAGCCCAGGTAAGCCGCCGCCGCGCGCAGCCACCGCCCCGCGCCGCACTCCGCCGCCGCGCCGCAGCGCCGCGCGCTCGCCCGCAGCCGCCACGCCGCCCCGCGCCCGCAGCCACCACGCCGCCGCGCGCAGCCACCGCCCCGCGCCGCACTCCGCCGCCGCGCCGCAGCGCCGCGCGCTCGCCCGCAGCCGCCACGCCGCCCCGCGCCCGCAGCCGCCACGCCGCCCCGCCCCGCGCTGACCGTTTCCCCCTCCGCGCAGGAACCGCCGTCGCCGGAGCCGATCGCCGCCACCGTCCCGAGCTCGCCGCCGTTCGTCTCCGGTGAGTCCGCAACCGCCATCTATTGGGACCGTTGGATCTCAGATCAGCGGTCCAGATTGGCCGTTGACCGGTCAACCCCCAGGCGTTGACTAGTCAGACGCCTAGTCAACATCCGAGTTGACCAGTCAACAGACACAGTTGACTGGGTATTTTCTTTAATCGATTTAGTTGGCAGATTTCGGTAGAAACTTGTAAATTGCGTAGAAATTAATCCGCTGGGCCAAAATTGCAAATAAAATATGTGTAGGTTCAGTAAGTCGTGTAGAATCTTGCTGTACCATAGTTTCACACTTTTGCAGCAAGATTTAGTACAGTTTAATCAAATGAGTTAATGGCCTTTTTGGGGTAATTAATTCGTAGAAAAAGAATTGTAACTCCAAAAATTGCGTATAATATGTCCCTTGATTCAGTAGGACGAGGGGAATCTCATTGTGAATTAAAAGGATAGGCTTATAGTAAAAACTTCTGCAGAAACTGTCTAGTGGCTTTCTGTAGTGTTTTAATTACTCAGGGAGTTTTATAATTCCTTTTTGAGTAATTCCAATTGGTACTGTTCCTAAATAGCAATGCCTATACAGTAGAATTTTCCCAAAATTTTATATATAGTATACTACCGGTAGTGAATTAATTGGTTTCTAACTCTAGTTTTGAGTATTATATTTTGCATATTAGTTTTCCTTGCGCTAAAACTATTTTCCATGTATGCAAACAGTACTTCTACTAATTTCTATTATGTGGTGCAGCTGTAGCACCAATCCACTTGTCATGCATGCATTCATACATCATCTTTGTTGCATATGCTTGTGGGTTGCTTGTTTATGATTGCAATTGTATCGTGTAGATTGTGACGAGTGCAACGCTTGCTCGTGTGTGGATTGTTCTTCCGACCGCTACAACCAAGGCAAGTAGATGCTATTTTTTTCATGATATTTTCCTACTATTTTCAATGCATTGTCGTGTATTTTGTAGACGCATGTGTAGGATGATACTATCGCAAAGCTATGTCCTATTATGTGGTAGGGCTTTCTTTGTAGATGAACCACCGTTGGTAGATGTGCTTAGCCATGCTATGATGTACGAGGGTTGAGTTACATCACTGAGACTTGTTTCTAAAAGTATTGATTTGTGAAAACTAAAACAACTTAATCAATGAATCTCCTGGGTGTGATGGTATTGATAATTTTTGGTGGTTTCATTGCGAAAAGGCACCCAGGTATCGAGAGAAATTGATTGGATTCTTTATTTAGTAGCTTACGTGTACAACCATGTGCCAACAATGAAATGGACGGTTGGTTGGACTTAGTAGGTCGTGGTAATTCGAACCCGCATATCCAGAGATGTAGAATTTTGGTAGGTTGGACCAGTGCGCGTCGGGATTGGGGAGGTACTTCCCGAATAGTCTCTTCTTGGACTTCTCCCTATCATCACCCAAAATGAGAGTGATGGTACGAGCTGGGCTGGCCAAGTCACACGGTTAAAGTGTACTAACCCCTGCAGGGTGTATAATCTAATCGATTAGCCGTGTCCCCGGTTATGGACAACTGAGTTGCTTGATATTGATTCCATGACATGTTTCTCGCTCATTCTAATTTTATAATTGTTTTAATATTGTTGGGTTAACTTAATTGGGATCTTTTCAAAGAAAATCAAAAACTGTTTATGAAAGTAGGACAAAGGTATTTGCAAATGCAAGTCAGACACAGCTCCACTTGCCAAATATGCATGTAGATGTTAGTACTATTGTCTCCTTTACTAGCTCTACTTGCCATACATTCCATGTATTGACCCTTCGGGGCTGCTACGTTTCATGTTGCAGGTTATTTCGATTCTGAGTAATCGATATGGGCCACGGTACTCCACTCGGCACTTGTTCACTTGTGGGCAATTTGAAGAATGGAGGATTTACTTTATTTATGTTGCTACCTGAATAATTTGAGCTAGCCTTGAGCTAAGCTTTTATTATAATAATGGTACTCTGGATCATCGTTATTTATGATACACGGATATTTTGCTATGTTATTCATCTCATTCTATTGTGGGCCAATGAACCGATCCAGGGATTGGCATGTCACATAGAAGCCACGGTCTTTTCAGAACCGCGGTGTTACATCTTCGCGTGGCAGCCGGTACTGATTCCGTGTTGGCTTCAGGTCCGTTGCATGCCAGGCAGGAACCAAGACGGAAATATATGAGTGTGTTCGGTTTTGATTACTTCCACTTCCTTTTTTTTGGCTTGAGATGGAGGTTGCCGAGTTGGATACAAGGAAAGAGAATCTCACGAGATGCTACAACAGCGAGCTTTTCTTTCTGATTGGTATTGCGCCAATGCAAAAACGCAGCTCCGCATTAGTGTGGCGCGATGATTCTCCGGCTTCGCCTTGGATTCGGCGCGACAGGTTTCACCATTGTCATAAACAACACGACTCCGCTCAAACAGCTAAGTCCCTATTTAAATATTTATTATTTCGATTGTTTATTATCATGAGATTAAGATTGGTTCACTCATATTACGAGTCTTTTACCGCTTTCGTTTTGATCATACCTTTTTCATGATTTGCCTTGCGCTTGTGAGTATTAACTTTTTACTTGCTTGCCGTTTTAAGGCCCCAGTACCATGCAAAAAACCCGTCTTCGGGAATTAGCTTAAGTTTTCTGGATACACATTTTCTGTTGTTTTTATGTGGATTCCGGATTAGTGACTTTTCGGCACTCAAAGCCGGCGTTTTGGCCTTGGGTTCTGGACGGTGCCATTAGACATCATCACCTAAGGACATGGTTTCGTGCTGCGAGTCTTCCGTCTCACGAAAGGTCAAGCATAAAAACTAGAATAATGGATAAGCCAGCACTTGCTTAAACAAAATTTTACATAAACTGTTTAAAATTAGTTGAGTTTTTTTCCTCCTAAACAGTTTTATGTGTTCAACTGCTGCATTGTTTCAGCTTTAATGCATTTGTTTAATGTCATGTTTGTTTCTCCTTACATTTGTCTATTGGACACGATTAAAGGAACAATTTAATATATTTGTATTTTTATGTTTATTATTTAGGTACTTAACGCTTGGACATTGCCGCATTCCTCGGAATAAGATGTTTTAAGCCGAATTTTCACTAGGCTTAACACCTCGGGGGCTACAATTGCAATCGTTGACCAAGACTGGAGCCGCCTTTGAGGATGTCGGATCGACGCTTAAGGGCTTGACATCTCTAACTTAAGAGCTTTGTCCCGCCTTGTGTCCAAGCCGAAACAAACCTCGGGGGCTACAGTACGATGATCTCCAAGACATGGTTTAGTTCTCTTTGAGCATCAAGCCGGAAAATTCATGTGAATTCCACCTTGACACTCGGGGGCTACTCCGGTGTTGAATTTTTGTGAAGTTCTCTCTGGAGCACTAAGCCGAAATTATTTCCGACTTGGCGCTCGGGGGCTACACTACTCACATTTTCTCTAAAGCTACTCTTAGAGCACCAAGACGAATTTCTTTTGAAACTCCGACTTGGCGCTCGAGGGCTACAATAGTTTGATGTAAAATTATGCATGTTCTTTTGAGAATCAAGCCGCCTTCGATGAAGCCGACTTAATGCTCGGGTGCTACATATGGTTATGTCAACAAAACTTTCAAGACGGTGAAGAATCCGTCTAGCGAAACTTGGGGGCTCGACATCAACTTTTCCTTCACGAAAGTTTCACTAGGTTACACGGCTCGATGGCTAAACGTCCGTGATATGAGAGGCTCTAAGACCTTAATTCGGCAAGCTCTTATATCTGTGACTTTGCTGGCTCTAAGTCTGCAGTTTGGCAGCCTTTACGATCGTGGCCCGGTAGCCGTGATTTTTTCCGGCTTGCATACCATCCCGGATGGATGATGATATTGAATACATTCCTAGAGCTTGGAAGAAACGCTAACGATTCGTTAGAGAGTTCTCCGCCTTGGATTCGTTCGTAGAAGCATACAATCAACTCTCTGGCTAGGCTTAGTCGGATAAGAATATGATATGGGAGCTCTCCAAGATTCTTCGCGAAGCACGCCTACAAGTTGAAGACGACGTGATGCTTACACTCAAAGCTAGACGGAGGAACGCGAGGATCTTTAAGAACTCCGGGGGCTATTGTTGTGGATATACCAAATGGGTATACCTACGACATAGTCTCATACCGGCAAGCCCGGGTGGCCCATAGTTGGTGGTTAGGCCTATGGTATAACCGGGCGGCCCAGTTGCTGATAGACAAGACGGAGGTCTAGCCAGGATATGAAAGGCGACGTGCCACCGCCATAGATGGAAGCCGGAGCCTTGGAGGACACGAAGACTAGTTAGTGTTAGTCTAGGACTCTGTAACCGTATCCGGCTGGGACTCTCCATGTAACCCTAGGTCCTGGCGCTCATATAAGCCGGCTTACAGGGGCCTTTAGGGAAGAACACAATAGAACACCAAGTGCATAGCACTACCCGCACACAGCGAACCCCCAATCCTGTAACTCGGTGTATTGCCATTATAGTGATTTATAGCAGGAGTAGGATCTCGCCATCGTCGTGAGATCTGAACCTGGGTAAACTGTGTCAAGCCGACCCGGACGCTCTCCGTCTTCCCCCACGTCTCTAAACTCGCCGTTGGGATACCCCTCTGGCGTACGTGTCGACAAAACCACAACATAGTATTGCATTGTTATGTCTTGCTCAGTCCTGTCAATTGCCTTGCTGTAATTTGTTTACCCTGCATGCCATGTTTGTTTATCTAAGGAGAGCACCTCTAGTGAACTATGGACCCCGGTCCAATCTTTACCATTGATACATCTTCCACTGTTACTGTTTACTTTCTGCAAACCACTATCACCTTCCACACCATACAGTTAATCCTTTGTTATAGCAACCGGTGAGATTGACAATCTCACTGTTCGTTGGGGCAAAGTCTTGAGTTTGTGTTGTGCAGGTCTTCAAGTTGCTTGCAACACCTTTGAGACGTTTCCTTCCTCCTACTGGTCTGATAACCTCGGTTTATTACTGAGGGAAGACTTGTTGTTGTGCTGCTTCACACCTTGCTCTTGGGGTTTTCTGACAAAGCGCTCCCACATCAACGAAGCGCCATCACAAGTTTTTCTGGCGCCGTTGCCGAGGAGGCTAAGGACGCCTTCACAAGGGGAGTCCTTCACAACCTTTCTTTTTACTTTGTTTTTGTTTTGCTTAGTTTCTTTTGCTTGGTTTTGTTTGCCTCTTTTTATCAAAAACTCAAAAAAAAAATAGTTTAGTTTGGTTTGCTTTCCCTTATCAAAAACACAAAAAATTAGTTCATGCTCTAGTTGCCACCTTGCTCTAGCTCACCATGTTGTTCCCCAAGTTCACCCTGAAGGACCTTTCGATAGATAGTGGATCTATAATTGGGAAAGAAAATATTGAAGAATTCTTTAATTATGTTAGCAAGCATGAGAATATTGAGGATAGATCTATAGCAGAACTTGCTCCTAATTATAAAATTGCTGCAGCTTCTTTAGTTCATATGTTGGAGGCTAGGTTTGTTAACCTTAACCCATCATTCAAATTTTGTTTCTCAAACTAAAGGAAGAAAAGGATGCTGAAAGGAGAGAATTTATTCTTGAAACGTTACTAAAAGAGTTCGATGGTGTTGCTAAGGAAGCCAAAAAAAGTCTTTGAGCATTTTAATATGCTAGGTTCATGTGTAGATTTTATGGGTACTCTAGAAAAAATTAAACCTAGAGAGGAAATTAAGATACCCATACCCTTTAAACTTGTTGGAATGCATGAAGCCTTAGAAAAGAATTTTGTTTGGATTGTTCCTAAAAATCCTTTTAATGAAAGTAGTGAACCAAAGAGAGATGATAAGGGGTCCTCCAAAACTCATTTGGATGATATACCTTTCCTAGTTGAAGAGATTACAAGTATTGATCTTAATTCTTTATTTGAAAATACTTGATTACTGCTTCGTATGCCTAACTTAAAGACATTAAAGAAAAGTACTTGTTGGGAGATAACCCAAGAGTTTTATTGAGCCTTGGAAGTTATTACTTAAGTAATGACCTCTCCTTATCCTTTTTGTTTGCTTTTTGTGCCAAGAATGACCTCTAATGAGAGGAAAGTAAGATTTGGGGAGTTGCTGTCCCGAAACAGATTTTTGTGCTCCACCATAAAAATTCATGAGGAGTCTCTGTAAGTCGGATTGAGCTGATAATTTTCGAATACATCCCCCAGTATGTTAGATAACTTTCGTTAGTTCAAAACTTTTTTATTTGAGTAACAGAAGGCCTTTGAAAAAAATCGGTTTCTACCTACTGGTCTTTTTTGACAGATTCTGTCATTATTTGCATTTGCTTCTTATTGATTCCTTTTTAGTTCTTTTTAGGAAAATTGAGCTTTTCGAGGGAATTGCTACAGTAGCTTGTGTTTTAGTGAAAGTTTTGCTGTTCTAAAGCTAAACCCAAGGATTTATTATCTTTTGAATACACTAATGTTGCTAATGAAGATTGTGTGAAGTTTTGTATGAAGGAAAAATTTAGGTGTAGAGAGAGAATCATGTAATGAGATGAAGAATGGATAAAAGCTCAAGCTTGGTGATGTCACCCCAAGAAATATCCAAGAGGTACAAGCGTCAAAGCTTGGGGATGCCCAAGGCATCCCCTTCTTCATCAATAAAAAGATCAGGTCTTTCTAGACACTTCGTTTTTATTGTTTCATGCATTGTTGTATTGTTCTTAGAGCGTCTTAGTTTTTGTTTGCTTTGATTATTTTGCTTAGTTTGCTTGAATAAAGTAGTTTGGACCCCCGTTCTCGCTGTGTTGTTTCAAATAAGTTGATTGGTGTTGGAAAGGAGTAGAAAGTTCTTGCTTGAATAGTGCAAGAGGAGCTTGCTTTGACTGTGACTTAGACTTTAGCATTTCATGCTAGGTATTGTTTTGACCTTATGCTTAGTGATTATTGTTGTATCATGACTTGTTCCAAACAATTAGGATTGCTTAATGTGCCTTGAAGGAATCATGCGTTGTTTTAGAATGCAAAAGCATAGTATTGTGGTTTTCTCATTTGATGCTTTGTTTGGGTTGACTTGGCACATGCTCACACCATGTTATGACTATGAACAAGTCATCGTAGCCTCTATGATCATTTAGTCCTTGACTTTTAGTACCACTCTATACTTTGATTAGTAATGTTTTGTCGCTCTGCATGATTATGGCCATTATTGCTCTCTTAGTTGGTTAGTCCCAGTCTTTTGCTCGCCTCCACTTGTATGAGTAAGCTCTACTCATGATTCCAACTCCCAAGAAACCAAGTTGTTCCAAAGTGTCCACTATAAATTCCTATGTATGGTGCGTTACACCATTCCAAGTATATTCTTGTTTTCATCTATCTTCCAATTAAAAAGTATTTTGTTATGTGAAAACTTAGTGATTAAAACTCTCACAAACTTGATGGCACACTTCATATTTCTTGCCCCTAATAAACTTGAACCATTGTGTCATCTATGTTGTATATGCTTGCACTTATACGTTGGAATTAGCAGAACCGTGATGTCACGGGGAATGCTTTCAACATTGCATTTGTACATTGTACATAGTTGATATCATGATCTTTTGTCTATGGATGTCGTCGGTGTGAAATAAAAGGGGAGCTTGTAATTCCATGGAGTTATGTATTTTGTGTTAGAGAAACGCCTGGGCCGCTAGCCTAAGCCATGCCTAATCATGGTGGAAACTTGCATCATCATCATAATGAGCAATCTGTGAAGCATCCTCAATAAAAACCTATGCAAATAACAAATAAAAAGATCGCTGAGATGCTCATTGTCTGCTTGCCTTGTCAATTTGGTTATGGGATAGCTCCTGTACCATGTGCAAGGGGTACCTAGTTGGCGATTCTCTATGATACACATGTACTTACTATGACAAGAACTTGCAAGTAACTAAACTTGAGTAGCATGAGGAGCGGCCCTCCTATTCAACGGACATGAGATTGCCAACTTATACTTTGTCAAGCATATACTACATAGTTTGTTCACTTTAACCTTAATCACTTCAAGATGCTTATGATAGGGGAAATGAGGGCTGAAAGCTAACAAGTACCATAATTTTTGGAAGCCCTTTTTGAAACTTGAAATCCCTGCTTCCCTTTATGAAGGGCCTTTCTTCCATTATTATATTGAGTCTCCACCTTCTACCTTTAGGCACCAGTTAAGAGAGCATAGTTGCCATTCTTAGTTCTATGTGCATTGTCCAAAAACTTATTGATTGATGCATATTGTTGATATTGCTTTTTCTTGTGCTATTTGTATCTAGTCACTCTTATGAACTTTGAAGGTGTCCTATGAATCTATTTGCTACTCTACGAGGGACAAGCTGATTGCCACTATGCCATGTTTTCTGTATGTGAAACAAACAAACGTTTTTCAATGCATGTTATTCATGATCTTTGTTTGTAACCTTTTATGTTGCATGCATAGTTACTTTGTCTTACTGTTAGAACTCCATTTTTCATGCTCATGTTTAGAGTTCTTTGATCCCAGCTTTCAATGCTTGCAAATGGTTTGATCTTGGTGTTGATGGTGCATGTCACCTCAAAATTTATTCTTTTTATCACTTACCTACTCGAGGACGAGCAGGAGTTAAGCTTGGGGATGCTTGATACATCGGAAACGTATCTATAATTTTTTATGTTCCATGGTTGTTTAGTATATACTTTGCTTTGTCCACACTTTGACGTGTTTTTATATGTTTTCTGGTACTAACCTATTAACAAGATGTCACGGTGCCAGTTACCTGTTTTCTTCTGTTTTTGGTTCCAGAAAAGCTAGTAAGGAAATATTATCGGAATTGGACGGGACAAAAGCCAAAGTCAATATTTCACCGAGGAGAACACGGAGTCCAGAGGAGAGACGGGAGGGGAGCCACGGGGCGGCCCCACCCCCCACCCAGGCATGGGCCCACCCTAGGCCATGCCTAGGCAGGGTGTGGGCCCCCTGGCCTCCCTCCCGCCTCACCTCTTCGCCTATAAGAAGCCCCCGATGCCTAAACCCTAAGCACCCGATCAATATTCCACGAAACCGTCTATAGCCGCCGCCACCATCTTCCCTAGATCGAGGGGATCTGTAGCTCTTCTCGGCACCCTGCCGGAGGGGAGATCATCCCGGAGGCCTTTTCTTTATCATGCCAGCCTCTGGTATGAAGTGTGAGTAGTTCCACCTTGGACTATGGGTCCATGTAGTAGTTAGATGGTTGCATCTCCTCCTTTGTGCTTTCATGTCTAGATCTTGTGAGATCCGTTCATGATCAAGATCTCATATATTTTTAATCATGCATGTTATGTTTGCGAGGTCCGATGGATATGGAGATTACTATGTCAGATTGATTAATGGTTTTGTCTTATTTATTCTATCAAGTCTGTGTTGTTTGTGATCTTGCATGCTCTCCGTTGTTACTAGATATCTTGGCCAAGTAGTTGCTAGGGACTCCAAGAGGGGGTATTTATGCTCGATAGTGGGTTCATGCCTCTATTTAATCTAAGGGAAGTGACAGAAATTTCTAAGGTTGTAGAAAACAATGGTCTCTTGTTCATGAAACAAGTGGATTGTTTACCTTACACACTTTGCTTAAAGCAGTTGTTTGTTGCTTGCAACTTAATACTGGAGGGGGTTCGGATGATAACCCAAAGGTGGACTTCTAGTCATAGATGCAGTTGGATGGCGGTCTATGTATCTTGTTGTATTTCTCAATTGAATCTCATAGGATCTTGATGTCTAGTGTTGCATTGTTATTCCTTGCTCAGTCCTGTCAATTGCGCTGCTGTAATTTGTTTACCCTGCATGCCATTTTTATTTATCTAAGGAGATCACCTCTAGTGAACTATGGACCCCGGTCCAATCTTTACCATTGATACATCTTCCACTGTTACTGTTTACTTTCTGCAAACCACTATCACCTTCCACACCATACAATTAATCCTTTGTTACAGCAACCGGTGAGATTGACCTCACTGTTCGTTGGGTCAAAGTCTTGAGTTTGTGTTGTGCAGGTCTCCAAGTTTCTTGCAACACCTGTGAGACGTTTCCTTCCTCCTACTGGTTCGATAACCTCGGTTTCTCACTGAGGGAAGACTTGTTGCTATGCTGCTTCACACCTTGCTCTTGGGGTTTTCCGATGAAGCGCTCCCACATCAACGAAGCGTCATCTTGGCTTTATTTATAAAGCGGGGCGAAAGCCTATTTTGAGGGAGTGATAGATTGTATATACTTTTTTCATGATTGGAGAAGACAAACCCATTTATTTGGTAGGCTACATTGGTTCAATCAGAACAGAAACACATCTATTTGGTTGCAGCATGTGCACTCGCTATGTTAACCTCCCACGTTAGAGTGGTGAGCATACCCACAAGAAGTTCATCAGATTCATAACTCACACACAAGCAGCTCGTCACAATCACAACACACAGATGACACATAAGCAAGCATAACACAGAAGTAGTTCATCACTAGACACCTCCGACCATAGTTGCATCAACCCTAACTAACAGAGGGGATGTTTCACCACCTCCCAAAATATACAAGTTCTTATTCACGCAGATCATCTCTACACCATCATAGAGCTAAGATAGGTAAGTAGTACGACTTAGGTTGTTCTATATATAGCCGTTCCCATATCAGATGTAGTTCTTGCGCAGCCAACACCTAAGCCATTCCCTCCTATCACGGACACACATGGAATTGTACAACCAACCTTGGATCGGGTTATCGGCAAGGTGGTCCATGGTCAGGATAAGCGAGTGGGTAGTGTACAGATGCTTCTCAATGATAGGCTTTGGGGTAAAGATGAGATTCATCTGAGTATAGTTCTCCACTGGATTAGAAAGGAGATCCGGGGTAAGTATGTGACAAAACAAAATTTATGCTACTTAAGTAGCGGTAAAAAAAATTAAAATGTAAACATGAATTGAACAATGCATCACAACCTTTGACAACTCCATCCGCCTGCCGTTCTCCATCCTGAAAGACGAGGTGTCTGGACACCATTCGACGTCGTCCAAACCCTACAATTTGAGCAAAAGAGCCCACTTCCTCTTCCACTTCCTCATATGATTGTACACTTGAGTTGGGGTGACATGCTTTCCAGTAAAGTCAAGAACATCGGTCCATATATGCTTCATGTAAATCTCTTTGAATCCATGGTCACACCGAATACCTTTTTTGAAGAACTAACAAATGTTGTTCCTAACAAACAGAGATAGAGAAGGCTCACATACAATTGGTCTAAGTGTGTGCATGTACAAATCTTGAATAAGGATAAAATTCTCAGCAATCTCAATAGGCAGTTTGGGTGTATTGTCCATCGAATTGTCCTAAAGTAATGAACGAGACACTAAAATCATCATGGTCTACAAACAATTTGTGCTACACATGCTAACAGTAAGTACGAACAAGAAGAGCATCATAAGTACAGACAACATAAAAGAACATGATCACACTAACTCAGATCTATGAGCATCACAGATAACACTACATCACACAACATGAACAGATCTAAGAGCATCAGGGATACTATCGAATAATGGAGTATACAATGCTCAAAGATCTACGTACAACTAGCCCAAGGTTAGAGGTTTCTTACTGCAGCTTCCACAGGATGCATCACAGAGGTAGGGAACGAAGGAGCTGCGGTGTGTCGATCGTCGCCGCGGTCCATGGAGTTGCCACCAATCTGACCGTCGCCTTGTTCGACTTTGTTGACGGCAAGCTCACTATGGTCGCCTTCCCCGGAGTAGCTAGAAGAACAGCCGAAGACTAGCTTCGGGGTGAAGCAGGATGACCAACTAACGTCGTGCTTGCTGGCAAAGATGGCAGGACCAGTGCCTTCGTGCTAGACGCAGAAGAATCGAACGACATTGATCTAGAACTGATGGGGGAAACTCGACGAGGAGGTGGAATGGTGGATTTGAATTTTGGGGGCAGAACACCGTCGTCTCTAAATAGGGAGGGGAACAAGAGGGCGGTGAATGAATTCATCCCACCAGAATTTTGCGATCGTGCGGGCCTCCCGCCATCTCCCTGCCTGCAAGAGCTGCGACACCGCGTTACCTCATTTGCATGCAGCGAGGCTGGCTCCGGGGAAACGATTGAATCGAGCATTGTCCCCGAGCCTGGCTGAGGGGTGCTTTGCGGTTCGGACTGATGCGGGCCCAAAGGGCATGCGAGCAACTAATTGGCCCATTTTTGTCGTCGTCTTGCCTGGATACACCATCTGCACGCTACCAAACATGCCCTTCGCCACCGCGCATGTCGAGGGCCTCTGCGGCCCGTCCTGCCAGATATTTGTTGGATGTAGTAATTTCAGGTCTGTTCAAATGAAGGTCTGTAATTGTGTACCATGTTCAAGTTTTCTATGTCCTTTTCATGTTTCGAACACACCATCGAGCTGAGGTTATTGGTTTGAGTCAAATCGTAGACAGTTGGATAATATGAAAATAATGCTTGTCTGCATAGTTATAAGCATTATAAAAATAGTGATGTATGTACACACTGAAATGTACAAGTATCATGAAACTGGTACAAAATAAATAACGACTTATGGACCATTGCGCATACATTATAAAAAACAACATATTTTATGCATAGATGTTACTCTGATACTGATATAGTTGTGTATTTGGATGCCTTAAACTCATAATGCATAGCGGAACAGTGGTTGTGATACGTCGGAAACGTATCTATAATTTTTTATGTTCCATGCTTGTTTACTATCTACTTTGCTTTGCTTTGTCCATACTTTGAGGTGTTTTTATATGTTTTCTGGTACTAACCTATTAACAAGTTGCCACAGTGCCAGTTGCCTATTTTCTGTTGTTTTTGGTTCTAGAAAAGCTAGTAAGGAAATATTCTCGTAATTGGACAAGACAAAAGCCAAAGTCAATATTTCACCGAGGAGAACACGGAGTCCAGAGGAGAGACGAAGGGGACCCACAGGGCGGCCGCACCCCCCAGGCGCGGGCCCACCATAGGCCGCGTCTGGGCAGGGTGTGGGCCCCCTGGCCGCCCTCCTGCCTCGCCTCTTCGCCTATAAGAAGCCCCCGATGCCTAAACCCTAAACACCCGATCAATATTCCACGAAACCGTCTGTAGCCACCGCCACCATCGTCCCTAGACCGGGGGGATCTGAAGCTCTTCCCGACACCCTACTGGAGGGGAGATCATCCCGGAGGCCTTCTTCTTCATCATGTCAGCCTCCGGTATGAAGTGTGAGTAGTTGCACCTTGGACTACGGGTCCATGTAGTAGCTAGATGGTTGTATCTTCTCCTTTGTGCTACCATGTTTAGATCTTGTGAGCTCCGTTCATGATCAAGATCATCTATTTGTAATCATGCATGTTGTGTTTGTTGGGATCCGATGGATATTGAGATTACTATGGGCAGATTGATTAATGGTTTTGTCTTATTGATTCTATCATGTATGTGTTGTTTGTGATCTTGCATGCTCTCCGTTTCTAGTAGCTATCTTGGCCAAGTAGATGTTAGTGACTCCAAGAGGGGGTATTTATGCTCGATAGTGGGTTCATGCCTCTATTTAATCTAAGGGAAGTGAAAGAAATCTCTAAGGTTGTAGATGTGTTGTTGCCACTAGGGAGAAAACAACGGTCTCTTGTTCAGGGAACAAGTGAATTAATCCCCCAGTATTTTAGCTAACTTTCGTTAGTTAAACACTTTGTGATTTGAGCAACATAAGGTCTTCGAAAAAATCGATTTCTACCTTCTGGTCTGTTTTGACAGATTTCTGCCATTATTTGCATTTGCTTCTTATTGATTCCTTTTTGGGTTATTTTCGGGAAATTGAGATTTTTGAGGGAATTGCTACAGTTGGTTGTGTTTTTAGTGAAAGTTTTGTTGTTCTAAAACTAAACCCAAAGGTCTATTATCTTTTGAATACACTAATGTTGCTAATGAAGATTGTGTGGAGTTTTGTATGAAGGAAGATTTTCAGGTGTAGAGAAAGAATGATGTAATGAGATTAAGAATGGAAAAAAGCTCAAGCTTGGGGATGCCACCCAGTTTCACCCCAAGAAATATTCAAGAGGTACAAGCGTCAAAGCTTGGGGATGCCCAAGGCATCCCCTTCTTCATCAGTAAAAAGCTCAGGTCTTCCTAGACACTTCATTTTATTGTTTCATGCACTGTTGTGTTGTTCTTGGAGCGTCTTAGTTTTCGTTTGGTTTGCTTAGTTTGATTGAATAAAGTAGTTTGGACCCCCTCTCTCGCTGTGTTGTTTCAAATAAGTTGATTGGTGTTGGAGAGGAGTAGAAAGTTCTTGCTTAAATAGTACAAGAGGAGCTTGCTTTGACTGTGACTTAGACTTTAGCATGTCATGATAGGTGTTGTTTTGACCTTATGCTTAGTTATTATTGCTGTAGCATGACTTGTTCCAAAAAAGTGGGATTGTTTAATGTGCCTTGAGGGAATCATGTGTTGTTTTAGCATACAAAAGCATAGTATTGTGGTTTTCTCATTTGATGCTTTGTTTGGGTTGACTTGGCACATGCTCAAACCATGTTATGACTATGAACAAGTCACCATAGCCTCTATGATCATTTAGTCCTTGACTTTTAGTACCACTCTATGCTTTGATTAGTAACATTTTGTCGCTCTACATGATTATGGCCATTATTGCTCTCTTAGTTGGTCACTCCCAGTCTTTTGCTAGCCTCCACTTGTATGAGTAAACTCTACTCATGCATCCAACTCCCAAGAAACCAAGTTATTCTAAAGTGTCCACTATAAATTCCTATGCATGGCGTGTTACACCTTTCCAAGTATATTCTTGTTTTCATATATCTTCCGATTAAAAGGTCTCTTTGTCATGTGAAAACTTAGTGATTAAAGCTCTCACGAACTTGATGGCACATTTTATTTTTATAGCCCCTAATAAACTTGAACCATTGTGTCATCTATGTTGTATATTCTTGCACTTATATGTTGGAATTAGCAGAACAGTGCTGTCACGGGGAACGCTTTCAACATTGCACTTGTACTTTGTACACAGTTGATATCATGCTCTTTTGTTTATGGATGTCGTCGGTGTGAAATAAAATGGGAGCTTGTAAGTCCATAGAGTTATGTATGTGTGTTAGAGAAACGCCAGGGCCGCTAGCCTAAGCCATGCCTAATCATGGTGGAAACTTGTAGCATACCGTAATTACATATATGAAGCTTTCTTCTTATAAAAAAGAGACATATTGAAAATAGGAAAGAGATAAAAAAGCACCATATTCCCATGATAAATAAGAAGATTGCTGAGATGCTCATTGTCTGCTTGCCTTGTCATTTTGATTATAGGATAGCTCTTCTATCATGTGCAAAGGGTACCCCGTTGGCGGTTCTCTATGATACACATGTACTTACTATGACAAGAACTTGCAAGTAACTAAACTTGAGTAGCTTGAGGAGTGGCCCTCCTATTCAAGGGACATGCAATTTCCAACTTATACTTTGTCAAGCATATACTCCATAGTTTGTTCACTTTAACCGTAATCACCTCAAGATGCTTATGATAGGGACAATGAGAGCTAAAAGCTAACAAGTACCATAATTTTTGGAAGCTCTTCTTGAAACTTGAAATCCCTGCTTCCCTTATGAAGGGCCTTTATTCCACTATTATATTGAGTCTCCACCTTCTATCCTTAGTCACCA
Organism: Avena atlantica; assembly: GCA_910589765.1. Classification (NCBI taxonomy): domain Eukaryota; kingdom Viridiplantae; phylum Streptophyta; class Magnoliopsida; order Poales; family Poaceae; genus Avena; species Avena atlantica. The sequence goes on from OU342733.1 coordinate 334,407,473, forward strand.
ATTAAGAGAGCATAGTTGCCATTCTTAGTTATATGTGCATTGTCCCAAAACTTATTGATTGATGCATATTGTTGATATTGCTTGTTCTTGTGCTATTTGTATCTTGTCACTCTTATGAACTTTGAAGGTGTCCTATGCATCTATTTTCTACTCTAGAGGGACAAGCTGAATGCCACTATGCCATGTTTTCTGTATGTGGAACAAACAAACGTTTTTCAACGCATGTTATTCATGATCTTTGTTTGTAATCTTTCATTTTGCATGCATAGTTACTTTGTCTTATTGTTAGAACTCCATTTTTCATGCTCATGTTTAGAGTTCTTTGATCCCAGCTTTCAATGCTTGCAAATGGTTTGATCTTGATTTTGATGGTGCATGTCACCTAAAAAATTATTCTTTTTATCTTTACCTACTCGAGGACGAGCAGGAGTTAAGATTGGGGATGCTTGATACGTCGGGAATGTATCTATAATTTTTATGTTCCATGCTTGTTTAGTATCTACTTTACTTTGCTTTGTCTACACTTTGAGGTGTCTTTATATGTTTTCTGGTACTAACCTATTAACAAGATGCCATAGTGCTAGTTGCCTATTTTGTTCTGTTTTTGGTTCCAGAAAGGCAGAAAATCAATATTCTCGAAATTGGACGGGACAAAAGCCAAAGTCAATATTTTACCGTGGGGAACACGGAGCCTGAATACGAGACGGAGGAGAGCCACCAGGGGGCCACACCCCCTGGCTGCACGGCTAACCCTAGCCCGTGCCTGGGGTGTGCGGCCGCCCTGGTTGCCCCCATGCCTCGCCTCTTCGCCTATAAAGACCCACTGATGCAGAAACCCTAAGGACCCGATAAATATTCCATGAAACTGTCTGTAGCCGCTGCCATCATCGTCCCTAGATCGGGGGGTCTAAAGTTCTTCCTGGCACCCTGCCGGAGGGGATATCATCCCGGAGGCCTTCTTCTTCATCATGCCAGCCTCCGGTATGAAGTGTGAGTAGTTCCACCTTGGACTACGGGTCCATGTAGTAGCTAGATGGTTGTATCTCCTCCTTTGTGCTACCATGTTTAGATCTCGTGAGCTCCGTTCATAATCAAAATCATCTGTTTGTAATCATGCATGTTGTGTTTACGAGGATCTGATGGATATTGAGATTACTATGTCAGATTGATTAATGGTTTTGTCTTATTGATTCTATCATGTCTGTGTTGTTTGTGATCTTGCATGCTCTCCGTTTCTAGTAGCTATCTTGGCCAAGTAGATGCTAGTGACTCCAAGAGGGGGTATTTATGCTCGATGGTAGTTCATGCTTCTATTTAATCTAAGGGAAGTGACAAAAATCTCAAGGTTGTAGATGTGCTGTTGACACTAGGGAGAAAACAACGGTCTCTTGTTTATGGAACAAATGGATTGTTTACCTTACACACTTTTCTTAAATCAGTTATCCGTTGCTTGCAACTTAATACTGGAGGGGGTTTGGATGATAACCTGAAGGTGGATTACTAGTCATAGATGCAGTTGGATGGCGGTCTATGTATCTTGTTGTATTGCCCAATCGAATCTCATAGGATCATGAATGTCTAGTATTGCATTTTTATGCCTTACTCAGTCCTTTCAATTGCCCTGCTGTAATTTGTTTACCTAGCATGCCATGTTTGTTTATCTTAAGGAGAACACCTCTAGTGAACTATGGGCCTCGGTCCAATCTTTACCATTGATTCATCTTCCATTGTTACTGTTTACTTTCTGCAAACCACTATTACCTTCCACACCATACAGTTAATCCTTTGTTTTCAGCAACCCGGTTAGATTGACAACCTCACTGTTCGTTGGGGCAAAGTCTTGAGTTTGTATTGTGCAGGTTTCCAAGTTGCTGGCAACACATTTGAGTCGTTTCCTTCTTCCTACAGGTTCGATAACCTTGGTTTCTTACTGAGGGAAAACTTGTTGCTTTGCTCATCACACCTTCCTCTTGGGGTCTCCCAACAAAGCTTCCACGCACCATCAATGCTCTCGACCTCTCCCCTTTCTCCGTCTATAGTAGCGAAAGGGCGAATTTTTGAACCCTCCTCCTCGAGCCACCTCGCCGCCGTTGATTCATCGGATTCTTCGCCCTCTGGCGGCGGGAGGATGGAGATTCCATGATTCACGGTGTGTACATAGCATAGGTTCCTGTAGGTTTCTAGACAGCGGCGCTGGGGAGGCAGCAGCGTGACCGGAGTGGCTTTTGGTGGCGGCAATCTCCTTCCCCGATGGTGGTGCCTCGTGGGCTCCATCGTGGATCTGCCGCCTTCCTCGTGCTCACGGCTCTCAGGAGCTGTGGAGTGTGTCCCTCCCTCGCCAGTGGCTAAGAGACGTCGATGCCGGAAGTTTGAAGATCCCGAAGGGGGTGATGGTGGTGAGAAAGACGAGAGTGGCAACGAAGCAGGGTGGAGGTTCTCCGGAACCGAGGACCGTCGACATCCCGTCCGCAGAGGGACTCCTCTCAATCCATGGATTTTGTAGAGGAGCAGCGGCGCCACGCCGGCGAAGCGTCCTGTTCTTCGTCAACGTTGGTCGAACTCCAATTGGACCTGGTTGTAATTTCTTCTTTGTGCTGGGGTTTTCTGTAAGAATCTTGCTATAATATCATCATCTCGTTCTCGCAAAAAAATGCACTCTATGTTGCCTCTGGTTCTGCAAAAAAATTAACACATGATTTTCTTATCCATTGTTATTGATTCCAATTAATCTATCTACAAAGTAGAACACATCCTCATTACTACAACAACCGATGCTTATCCTATGAATTGTGTTCTTTTTCTATGGTTAATGCTTCCGAGTTGGTGGTTCTATGTTCAGGTGTTTGTGTTGCAACCCCAAACCCACATTGTTCTTCTTATGCAATGGTAGTGGATGGTGGTAGAGTTAGGATTAAAGTCCAATTTTTAGGATGATGGCTTGGCAAGGACACTTAAGGCCTCGAATGTAGAGTTAGGGAATGGTGGTGATAATGCTTCCAGACGTAGTATTGGTGGAGGCCATGCCTTAGCGGTGGGTGGTATATAAGAGAGTTAGGTTGGCTGGAGGTGGGATGGGGAAGAGGCTACCTGTGCGGTGGAAACACAATGGTAATCGCAACACTGTAGGGACAGTCAACATTGCGGTGGAAGTAGAGAAAAAGGCAAGAATGAAGAAAATGTTTAGGTTTCTTAGGGGTAGCTTGTTTGTTGTATTCCACATTACCACTAAGCATAGACCAAAGATAAGGTATACCCGGCGCCCCGCTGCTCTGTCCTAGTGAAGTTGTGCCCCCATGAGTCCAAGTACGATGCTAGAGCTCCCTCCCTCCATAGACGGGTTCAATGACTGATCCTCGGAGACCGTAGACTGTCCTCCATGAGCTTGATGTCCTGGAGTGGCGTGCCATACTCGTCAAGGCGGTTGTCAAGGTCAATTTTGCCTTTCCATGTATCACCTCTTTCCTGGTCTCCCTCTATGTTCTGGTTCGAGAGGAGAATGCAGTGTCAACTGCGATGGGGTCGGTTTTGTGGAGCAGAATTTGATGTGCGGGACAACGGAGGTAGCCAACTCCCCTCATGCCTGACTGCCACATGACAACATGCTACCGTTCTCATCCCTTCTCAAAGGATTCAAAATTGATGCTGGATTAGTGATTCTTTTATATCTTGATCTTGAATCTATTGCTATCAGTTTGTGGGAAAGTTATTTGCTCACATTTGTTCAATTAGAGTGCATTTGTACAAAATATGACTAAGATGAATGGGAGATGGCTTAGATATTCTTCACTGACAGCATATATAATCTATTTGGTGGATCATTTAGGTTCTATTATATTGTGTCCATATTTCTCTCATTATACAACTACAAATGTAACTTTAGTGGGATAGAATTGCATCAACATGGATGTAGAGAAGGGCAATAACATGTCTGCACTATGCATTTCATTCATAATATGGGTGCTATTCATTTAGTATGATTGTTGCTAATCAATATCAAACTTGTAGTGGTGTTCTTTTCCAAGTACAATTAAAGAGCTTCAGCATAATTTATTTGGTATGTAGATTTATAGTAGGATATGAAGACTTTTGATGGACAAGTGTAGTGGCTAAAATTGTTATGCTATATATACAAAATATGTTGTCCATACTGATTTATATTTATCCTTAAATCTTTAGTTATAAGATTCAAACAAGCGAAAGCCTCCCAACGCTATGCCCTACCCTTCCCGAGATCTTCAACCCTCTTAAGCTTTACATATTGCAGAAGTAGATTTACTGATTTTATAATAGAAAAACATGTCACAAGTTTTTTCGAGTCCATTCAATAATTTCAAGCTGCCTTTTGACTTCTAAGGATTAAGTATTCTTCGTTCCTTTTAAAATTTTTTGTTCTGAGAGATGTGTGGGTGTGAAAATCTTTGCTGAAATTTGCAAAAGATATTTTTTATAGAATTATTCAGATCATATGTGTTAGGCAATGCATAGAGCCAGGCCGAAAACAAAAAAAAAATATGATCCGACAAGAACTATGGCGAGCCACCCCAAGATCCGGCCAAGGTCAAGGGCAATAGTTCGTACCTCTTGATGCTCAGGTGCGAAAGATTAGGAAGCGCGTCGCGGTGGTGCCATACATTCCCTTGGTGTCATCCGGCTCTGGCGAACTTCTCTATTCTAGGACCACCTCATTGCCGGTTCCATGCTCCTCCTCCTTGCCTCCGACTTCGCCGACCAACGCCGCCTACGAGCACCGCAGTTGTGGTGCCTCTGCTATTACACACACATACAAGGTGGAACAACAACAAGAGAGATGCTAGTCTCGGTCTTGCCAGCACGGGACAGGAAGGTGGGAATTGACAAGTCTAGCGAAACCCTAGAAAGCAACACTGGATCCAAAAACCTGTATCTTATCTGCCACCGCCCACCTTCCTTTATATAGGCGAGTATGTGAGGGCACACAACACTTGTGTCCATTGGTCCTAAACCCTAACCCTAGCCAAAGTGGGTCCAAACCATTGATACGCCCAATTTGCATCACCATCCTATATCATAATTTACCTCTATTCATTGATATTTGTCTTATTATGAGGTATTACTTATGGTTTTTCATCTGTTTATGCATGTTGGATGATTCTTGGAGGATGGACTGCCAGAGTCTGGATTCTGATGGAAAAGACGGTGTTTCGGTGCAATTTCGCGAAGATCAGAAAAATACTAGAAAAATATGGAAACATATTATTTTACCAGAAGACGAAGGAAGCCAGAAGGAGGAGCGAAGGGGGGCCTCAGGGGGCCCACACACCTAGGCGCGGGCCCACCTGACCCCGCGCCTAGGGTGGGTTTGGCCCACCTGCTCGACCTCTGACTCCGCCCCTTCGCCTATATCTTCCCTACGGAACCCTAACACCAGGGGAGCGACCACAGATAGATTTCCACCGCCTCTGGGGCGGAAAACACCGAGAGAGAAAGATCTCTCCGGCAGACAGATTTCCGTCGGGGGAATTCCTTCCCGGAGAGGGGATACCGTCACCATCAACACCATCGTCAAGCTAGGCTTCATGAGGATCATCATCATCATCCACACCATCATCTCCACCAGCACCATCATCACCACTCCGTCCCGCTGTAACAATTGTGTTGGATATTGCTTTAGTTCTTAGGGGAAACTTTACTGGTGTTGATTACTATTGTAGTTGATGCTTGCGAGTGGAACCATTGGATTATTGTTTATGTTCAGATTGTTATCCATTACCATATCATATTTGATCTTGATCCGTATGATGTCTCGTGAGTAGTTCGTTTAGTTCTTGAGGAAATGGGAGAAGTCATGCTGTTAGTAGTGTATCTGTGATTAGTTATTATTCAATGGTTTAGTATTTAAGTTGTGGTGTTATTCTTCTAGTGGTGTCATGTGAACATCGACTACATGATACTTCATCATTTATGGGCCTAGGGGAATGCATTGTGTATTTGGCTACTAATCGTGGGGTTGCCAGAGTGACAAAAACCTGAACCCCCGTTAGGACACCTTTGCACAAGGGAGCGTAGGATCTCAGAGTTTAAGGCTGTGGTTAAATTTATATCTTAATTACTTTCCTGTAGTTACGGATGCTTTCAGGGGGTTTAATCACAAGTATGTATTAATCCAAGGAAGGGTAGTACGTTAGCACATGTTCACCCACACAACACTTACAAACACCAAAGAAGAGTACTCAGCTATTTGAAGCAAAAGCACTTGACATAATTCCCATGTGTCCTCGAGAACGTTTGGTCCTTATAATTATTTCCACCAACTTGTCCTTTGCTAAGAAAGGATTGGGCCACTTGCTCCGTTTGTTCGTTACTTCTGTTACTTGTTCTTTATTTTGTTGCCTTGTCAGAAAACCACTAAAAATCCGTTTGCTAAGTATTCACAGGGATTTCCTGCTCCATACCATTGTTCAGCACCTTCTGCTCCTTGTTGGGATCGACACTCCTATTTATCGAAAGTACTACGATACATCCCCTATACTTGTGAGTCATCAAGACTATTTTCTGGCGCCGTTGCCGGGGAGTGAAGCGCTATTGAAGAGTGGAACTGGTAAGGGAAAGTTTCACTGTGAGTATTGCTTTTGTTACTACTTGTTACTTTGTTTACAATATGAATAACCCACTTTGTTTTCTGTTTGGGAAAACTACTACCACTTCTATGGTAGTAGATGAATATCCACCTGTTGAGATAGATCTTTTTAAGATACCTACGAGTATTGTTAATCGTGTCATGGATAATTATTATTTTGGGGATGAAACTGTCCATCCTGGTGATCACTTGCTTTATATCCATGAATTATGAGGGTTGTTTAAGTGTTCAGGTATCACAACTGAATAGGTGAAGAATAAGTTACTCTCCATATCCTTGAAAGGGAGAGCTGAGGCATGGTATAAGTTGCTAAAGAATGGACAATCCATGGAATGGGAGGAGATGGCATCTCTCTTTTACTCTAAATTTTATCCTCCCAGTGAAATCCAAAAGGATAGAAGTCTTATAGATAACTTTTGGCCTCTTGATGGAGAAAGTACAGCTCAAGCTTGGGGGAGACTGAAGCTGCTAATGCTTAAATGTCCTATTCATGAACTCCCTAACAATATTATTCTCAATAACTTTTATGCTAGGCTTTCTCTTCATGATAAAGGTTTTTTAGATGCTTCTTGTGCTCGATCATTCACAAGTATGAAGGAAGAAGCTAAATGGGATCTTTTAGACCGTATTCAAGATAATATCGAGGCTTGGGAGAATGACAAAGGAAGAAAGTCAGGTATAAACTATGATTATGAGTGCATTAAATCTTTTATGGCAACTAATAACTTTTGTGATATTAGCAATAAGTTTGGCCTTGATCCTCAAGTTCTTGCGGAATGTTTTAATTCTTTTGCCTCTTATATTGAGATTCCCAAGAAAGAGTGGGACAAGTACCATGCTCCTTATAAAGACATTGTTACCCACGTTCCTGCCAATATAGAGGTTTGTACTGTTGATCATATTTTGCCTGAACCTTATCTTGAGAAGATCCCTTTTCCCTCCAAGGTAAGGGAACACTCTATTTTGGCTAATGTGATTAGTAAAAGCGCAAAGAAAACTGTAGGTTCCGATGAGCTTATTGATATCGAGCATGTGGTAGCTATGTGAAAGATCTTGTCACTAGAAATATAGAGGATGTGTATATTGTCTTCTGTGAAGACGCTTCTAATACTATCTCTCATCCTAGTAAGGCTAGAAAAGCTAGTGTTCCTGTTCTCTCTATTAAAATTGGTGATCATTTCTACTATGGTTTATGTGATATTGATGCTAGTTCTAGTGCTATTCCTTATGAGCTTTACAGGGAAATTATGCATGATATTGGTCCTTCTGAGCTTGAAGACATTTATGTGGTTATTCACCTTGCCAATAGAGAGCAAGTTTGCCCCATTGGTATTGTAAGAGATGTGGAGGTCCTTTGTGGTAAGATTAAATATCCTGCTGATTTTCTAGTACTTGGTAAAGAAGCTAGTAAAACCTATCCTATCATCTTTGGTAGACCCTTCTTTAATACTTGTGGGGCCATCATAGATTGTAGGAAGGAAAAAGTTTTGACTAAGTTTGTTGGAGAATCTTATGAGTTTAATTTTTCCAAATTTGCCAAAACCCCTTATGAAAATGAATTACCTGATGAGGATTTCAAGGTTGAACAACTGTCTGCTATTTCTCTTTCTCCTAACAATGCTTTGCAGCAGTTCATGGAAGATCATGAAAGTGATGCCTTTGTGAAGGAAAGAAATGAGATTGATGAGGTTTTCCTTTGTCAGCCTGAGTTACTTAAGCATAATTTACTTGTGGAAGATTTGGGTACCACACTACCACCCAAAGGGGATCCTGTTTTCGAATTAAAACCTTTACCTGATGATCTTAAATATGTTTATCTTGATGATAAGAAGATATATCCTGTTATTATTAGTTCTAAACTTTCAGGGAAGGAAGAAGAAAGGCTATTGGAGGTATTGAAGAAGCACCGAGGAGCTATGGGTTATACTCTTGATGATTTAAAAGGAATTTCTCCCACTATATGTCAGCATGCTATTAATATTGAGCCTGATGCAAAACCAGTTGTTGAGCACCAGCACCGTCTAAATCCTAAAATGAAGGAAGTGGTAAGAAATGAGGTATTAAAACTCCTTGATGGTGGTATTATTTATCCTATTGCTGATAGTCAATGGGTTAGCCCTGTTCATTGTGTTCCCAAGAAAGGGGGAATTATTGTTGTGCCTAATGAGGATAATGAGCTTATACCCCAGAGAGTAGTGGTTGGGTATAGAATGTGCATTGATTTTAGAAAGATTAATAAAGTTACTAAGAAAGATCATTATCCTTTGCCCTTTATTGATCAAATGCTTAAGAGGTTGTCCAAAAAGACTCACTTTTGCTTTCTTGATGGTTATTCTGGGTTTTCTCTAATCGCTGTCAAAGCACAGGACCAGGAGAAATCCACTTTCACTTGTCCTTATGGTACTTATGCTTATAGGCGTATGCCTTTTGGTTTATGTAATGCTCCTGCTACTTCTCAGAGATGTATGTCTGCTATCTTTCATGGTTTTTGTGAAGAAATTGTGGAGGTTTTCATGGATGATTTTTCCGTCTATGGAACTTCTTTTGATAACTGTTTGCATAACCTTGATAAAGTTTTGCAGAGATGTGAAGAAACCAACCTTGTTCTTAACTAGGAGAAATGTCATTTCATGGTTAATGAAGGAATTGTTCTTGGACATAAGATCTCTGAAAGATGTATTGAAGTTGACAAAGCCAAAACTGAAGCAATTGAGAAGATGCCTTGTCCTAGGGATATCAAAGGTATTCGTAGTATCCTTGGTCATGCTGGTTTCTATAGGAGATTTATTAAAGATTTCTCCAAAATTTCAAAGCCCCTTACTAATTTTCTTCAAAAAGATGTACCTTTTGTTTTTGATGATGATTGTAAGGAAGCTTTTGAAACTTTGAAGAAAGCTTTAACAACTGCTCCTATTGTCCAACCACCTGATTGGAGTTTACCTTTTGAAATCATGTGTGATGCTAGTGACTTTGCTGTGGGTGCTGTCCTTAGACAACGTGTTGACAAGAAGCTGGATGTTATTCATTATGCTAGCAAGACTCTAGATGCTGCTCAAAAGAATTATGCTACTACTAAAAAAGAGTTCTTAGCTGTAATCTTTGCTTGTGATAAGTTTAGACCTTATATTGTTGATTCTAAGGTTACTATTCATACTGACCATGCATCTATTAAGTACCTTATGACAAAGAAGGACGCTAAGCCTAGGCTTATAAGGTGGGTGTTGCTTTTGCAAGAGTTTGATATGCATATTCTGGATAGGAAAGGTGCTGATAATCCTGTTGCTGATAATTTATCTCGTTTGGAAAATATTTCTTTTGACCCTTTGCCTGTTAATGATAATTTTCCAAATGAGCAGTTAGCTGCAATAAGGGTAAGTCCACATGAGAATCCTTGGTATGCCGATTATGCTAACTTTATTATTTCCAAGTATTTGCCTCCAACCTTTACATCCCAGCAAAGAAGGAAATTCTTATATGATCTAAGGCATTACTTTTGGGATGACCCACACCTATATAAGGAAGGAGTAGATGGCATTATGAGAAGATGTGTTTCAGAATTTGAACAACAAGATATATTGAGAAAATGTCATGGCAGTGCTTATGGAAGACATCATGCTGGGGATAGGACTACACAGAAGGTTTTACAATCTGGATTTTATTGGCCTACTCTTTTTAAAGATGCAAGGAAGTTTATCTTATCCTGTGATGAATGCCAATGAGTAGGTAACATCTCTAGACGTAATGAAATGCCTATGAATTATTCTCTTGTTATTGAACCTTTTGATTATTGGGGATTCGACTTTATGGGGCCTTTTCCTCCTTCAAAAGGGTATACTCATATACTTCTTGCTGTTGACTATGTTACAAAGTGGGTAGAAGCCATACCTACAAGCAATGCTGATGGTAAGACCTCTTTGAAAATTCTCAAAGATGTCATTTTTCCTAGGTTCGGTGTACCTAGATATCTCATGACTGATGGAGGCTCCCATTTTATTCATGGGGTTTTTAGAAAAATTCTCGCTAAGTATGATGTAAAGCACAGAATAGCTTCAACTTATCACCCCCAAACTAGTGGGCAAGTAGAACTTTCCAATAGGGAAATTAAATCTATCTTGCAGAAGACTGTCAATAGGACTAGAAAAAATTGGGCTAAAAAGTTGAATGACGCTTTGTGGGCTTATAGAACTGCTTATAAAAATCCTATGGGGATGTCTCCTTACAAAATAGTCTATGGGAAAGCTTGTCACTTACCTTTAGAAGTAGAACACAAAGCTTATTGGGCAGTGAAAGAGTTGAATAGAGATTTTAGACTTGTTGGTGAGAAAATATTGCTCGATTTAAGTAATCTAGATGAGTGGAGAGGGAAAGCTTACGAAAATGCTAGGCTCTTTAAGGAAAAAGTAAAAAGATGGCATGATAGGATAATTCTCAAAAGGGAGTTCCATGTTGGTGAGAAAGTTCTTTTGTATAGGTCTCGTCTTAGATTTTTTGCAGGGAAACTACTCTCCAAATGGGAAGGACCTTTTGTTATCAAGGAATTGTACCGTTCAGGTGCCATAGAAATCTCTTCTCTGAAGGATGACACAACACAGGTGGTTAATGGTCAAAGACTAAAACATTATATTTCTGGAGATTCTTACAGTGAAGAAGTGGATGTCATTCAAATGGTGACTCCAGAAGAATTTATCAAGAACCAAACACCAGAAACTGCAGAGTTCGTCTTTGAATAGGTAAAAGTGGTGAAAATAGAAGGTTCATGAAACTCCAATCTTTTTATATTTTTGATGTTTTTAATACATAAGGGAAGTTACGGGACGAAACTGAAGAGGAAACGGAGCCCGCGGTGGACAAACCCACCCTAGGCGCGGGCCCAGCCTAGACGTGCCTGGAGGGGGTTTGACTCCCCCGAACTCCGTCTCCACTTCATTTTCGTGTCAAAACTTTCCTTATGCATTGAATCTTCGTAATATATAACCCCCGGGTTCCCTAAGGTTCTTGCATCGTGTTCTCGTCGTGTTTTCGTTTTCGATCTGTTTCTGTCAGGAAAATTCTCAGATTTGGAGCCTCAATGTCTTCCTCTGGATCACCCACGGAGGATTCCTCTCCGGATGTCCTCAACCCATACATGTATGAGTTGAGGATTCACCCCAAAGAGTTGATCCTCAAAGATGGGAAGGTACAGATGAAAGAAGTTCAAGGCCCTAAAGGAGAAGGCAACCTGGAAGACAGGATGGAAGCATTGGAACAAGAAGTTTTCAGGTACAAGAAGATGGAAGAACGCGAAGTGGATGTTATTCACAAGATAAGTTCAGAACTCATCACCAAGCATGAGGGAGAAGTTGCTGAGCTCCGAGAAGAGATCTTCTCACTCCATCAAACCACCAATCAATTGCAAGCACAACTCTATGACATACAAAATCAAAACTGTGAGTATGAAGCTAGATTTGATCGCATTAGCTCTGCTGCTAGTTTCAGGATTGCAGAAACAAAGACATCCTTTTTGTATGGGGAACCATTTCCTTGGAAGTTTGATGATGACAAGAGACCACCACCACCGAAGGAGTAATTCGTCATCAGGTTTGGCATCCCCTTGGCTTGTTCCAAGCTTGGGGGAGTGCCACGGTATCACCACCATTATATTTCATATTTTACCTTTTTAGTGGATTCCTATCTGTGGTAGAGAGGTTATCTTATAGTTTGGTTTGCATGTGGAAGTATCTCTCCTTTAGTTGATTATCTATGTATCCCTTGGCGTGAGTGCCTTTATTGGAATATTAATGAGAAGTCTCATCTTTTACTTTTTGCACTTCTTATTTTTGTTTGCAATCTCTATTATATGATGGAATCTTGTTGTTCAGTATTGGCACCACTTTGGGATCATTAAGTGGATCTAAATTGGTTTTGGCAAACCGAGTTCTGGTTAGTGGCATTAGTTTGAAAGAAAGGAAAGAAAGAAAAGGCTTACAGGTATTTGGTATCATTTGTTTTCTTTCTTGTTGGCTCATAAGCTTAGTATTCTTTATTTAAGATTCTTTTGTGTCTTCAAGGAAGATTGTATGTTTGGATTTATTACTTGTATGTTTGCTTGCTTCTTTCAACTCTCTTGCTTGCTACCCAGCCTTGCTAGCCAAAAACCTATTTTGAGAAGGCATACTTCTCATGTTTCCAAAACCCTTTGAACCAAAAACTTTTGCCACTTGTGTCCACCATATCTACCTAATAGCTATTGCTATTCCTAGTAAATTCTCAAGCTTCATCTACCTTTCGAATTAAAAAGTATTTTGTTATGTGAAAACTAGTTAGTAAAGCTCTCATGAACTTGATGGCACACTTTATTTACTTGCCCCTAATAAACTTGAACCATTGTGGACATCGAAGTTGTATATGCTTGCATCTATACGTTGGGATTAGTAGAACCGTGCTATCACGGGGAACGTTTTCAACATTCCACTTGTACCTTGTCGTACATAGTTGATATCGTGATCTTTTGTCTATGGATGTCAACGGTGTGAAATAAAGAGGGGACTTGTAAGTCCATGGAGTTTGTATTCTGTGTTAGAGAAACGCCTGGGCCGCTAGCCTAAGACATGCTTAATCATGGTGGAACCTTGCAGCATCACCATAGTGAGTCATCTATGAAGCATCCTCAAAAAGCTATATGCATAGTAAAGAAAAAGATTGCTGAGATGCTCATTGTCTGCTTGCCTTGTCATTTTGGTTACGGGAAAGCTCCTGTACCATGTGAAAGGGGTACCCCGTTGGCGGTTCTCAATGATATGCAAATACTTACTATGACAAGAACTTACCTGGACCCAAAGTTGAGTATGCATGAGGAGTGGCCCTCATATTCAAGGGACATGAGATTGCCAACTTATATTTTGTCAAGCATATACTCCATCTTTGTTCACTTTAACCTTAATCATCTAAATATGCTTATGATAGGGGCAATGAGGGCTCAAAGCTAGTAAGTACCATAATCTTTTGGAAGCTCTTTATGACTTGTAATCCCTGCTACCCTCTAAGAAGGGACCTTTCTACCAGTTACCAGTTGAGTCAATAAACCTACTTCCTCTCTATCTCCAGCAAGCTTTTGAGTTGTTGTGTTTCAAGCATTCATATGGTGATTTATTCAATCATGTTCTTTATCTCCCTGGTTTGCATAAAACTCTTATCTATTGAGTATTACTTTGAAAGCCTTCACTTGTGAAAAAACCTTTTTGAGCAAAGAGTGCTCCTGTTTTGAAACTTCTAGAAAAAGCTTTTGTGAAACTGTTTACCAGGTGTTCTCTGACCAAGAACAAGTTTGCCAACTCCAATTATGATTTTTCTTTATGCATATCTATTTGTGACTGCTGTACTTGGTTGCAAGCTAAGTTATATAATGGTGAGTTTCTTTTTTCTATGAGTTGTGCAATGGTAATTGTGATGTTTCTTGTTCGTATTCTTTTATCGACACTTCACTCCATAAACCTGTGGACATGTTTACCGAGCTCAGTATTCGCTTGGGGACAAGCGAAGTCTAAGTTTGGGGGAGTTGATACGCCCAATTTGCATCACCATCCTATATCATAATTTACCTCTATTCATTGATATTTGTCTTATTATGAGGTATTACTTATGGCTTTTCATCTGTTTATGCATGTTGGATGATTCCTGGAGGATGGACTGCCGAAGTCTGGATTCTGATGGAAAAGACGGCGTTTCGGTGCAATTTCACGAAGCTTAGAAAAATAACAGAAAAATATGGAAACATATTATTTTACGGGAAGACGAAGGAAGCCAGAAGGAGGAGCGAAGAGGGGCCTCAGGGGGCCCACCCCCTAGGCATGGGCCCACCTGACATCGCGCCTAGGGTGGATTTTGCCCACCTGCTCGGCCTCCGACTCCGCCCCTTCGCCTATATCTTCCCTACGGAACCCTAACACCAGGGGAGCGACCACAGATAGACTTCCGCCGCCTCTGGGGGGCGGAAAAAACCGAGAGAGAAAGATCTCTCCGACAGACAGATTTCTACCGGGGGAATTCCTTCCCGGAGAGGGGAGACCATCGCCATCAACACCATCGTCAAGCTAGGATTCATCAGGATTGTCATCATCATCCACACCATCATCTCCACCAGCACCATCATCACCACTCCGTCCCGATGTAACAATTGTGTTGGATATTGCTTTAGTTCTTAGGGGAAACTTTCCCGGTGTTGATTACTATTGTAGTTGATGCTTGCGAGTGGAACCATTGGATTATTGTTTATGTTCAGATTGTTATCCATTACCATATCATCTTTGATCTTGATCCATATGATGTCTCGTGAGTAGTTCGTTTAGTTCTTGAGGACATGGGAGAATTCATGTTGTTAGTAGTGTATCTGTGATGAGTTATTATTCAATGGTTTAGTATTTAAGTTGTGGTGCTATTCTTCTAGTGGTGTCATGTGAACGTCGACTACATGATACTTCATCATTTATGGGCCTAGGGGAATGCATTGTGTATTTGGCTACTAATCGTGGGGTTGTCAGAGTGATAAAAACCTGAACCCTTAGGACACCTTTGCACAAGGGAGCGTAGGATCTCAAAGTTTAAGGCTGTGGTTAGATTTATATCTTAATTACTTTCCTGTAGTTACGGATGTTTGCAGGGGGTTTAATCACAAGTATGTATTAGTCCTAGGAAGGGTAGTATGTTAGCACAGGTCCACCCACACAACACTTACAAACACCAAAGAAGAGTACTCAGCTATTTAAAGAAAAAGCACTTGACATAATTTCCATGTGTCCTCGAGAACGTTTGGTCCTTATAATTATTTCCACCAACTTGTCCTTTGCTAAGAAAGGATTGGGCCACTTGCTCCGTTTGTTCGTTACTTCTGTTACTTGTTCTTTGTTTTGTTGCCTTGTCAGAAAACCACTAAAAATCCGTTTGCTAAGTATTCACAGGGATTTCCTGCTCCATACCACTGTTCAGCACCTTCTGCTCCTCGTTGGGATCGACACTCCTATTTATCGAAAGTACTACGATACACCCCCTATACTTGTGGGTCATCAACCATTGACACGTGTCCCTGTCCAAACAAGTCCAACTTGCCGTCTTATGATAGTCGGATCAACATTCGACTAGTACCATTCTCTTAAGTATGAGACCCCCTAGGCTTACGGTAAGCCAGACACAGCTCAATAATCATTTAGTTAGAGCCATAGCTCAGTGACTTTCCTACTAGAGCTGATAGTCGGTATCGGCCTCTAGCAAGACTTGCTGACTCCCGGTTTGCACAAGTGCCCTCAATGTGATGATCTGTCCGAGTCCCTTTTTCCTCGCTATATTGCTGATAAACCGTAGGGGAGATTCCGTCATCCCAGTGCCGGTTTACTCTATTCTCGTTAAAATGATAACTGATTCACTCCAGCTTCACTAAGTCGGACTACCTCGATCAACACTTGATCAAGTAGCGCATGGCCATGCTTCTGAATCATATCACACGAGAGAGACTAGATAATATCTCTTAGAGATGGAGGGGCAAATTCCGTCTTATCTGATCCATGTCACACAGCTTGCTTCGAAGTCAACCCAAGACCATCCTTATTACTCCTAATTACGATGAGCGTTAGATGGATTCAAAGCCGGCTCTTCCACAACTCAGATCGTGCGATCCCCTCAGGTCTAAGGATTCCATTGTGTTAGTCGGAGCGTATGACGATGTGCTCAGGTCCAACTAACCTTTTGATCGGTTTGGCCATCATACCTTTTCTGACTAGCCAATGCAAGGCGGATAGCATCTCCATGCACATTACACGTGAAACATTGTCATCTTCCGACTTACAAATTAGTATCGGCAGTGGGTTTACCTCCCAACCTCAAACTACTAAGGACAAACTGGATAGAGCTAGATATAAGTATGTGGTTCCACACCTACAACAATCATAGTGACAAATACAACTAGCTCTAAGGCGGATTCCGGGTTACAAATACAAGGCGGAATGTGAGCCTCTAGGGCATCATTCCTAACAATATGTACATGTTATATCTTTATAGCATGTCTATATAAAATATATGAGTTGTTATTGTCATTTTAACATATGTTATTACAAATTCCCAAGTTATGCGAAAATCGCCATCATTAATGTGGGCGCAAATATGAACTTAACATTACATTGTTACATGTAGAAGTTTTGATGATGCCATAGGTTTATCTTCAATGCACTTTGTAAAGTGACTTTTGATGTTTCAGAAAATGAATATCATTAAAGTATATCAGTGTATATAATTTGTTTGCACCAGATGGCTCTACTAAAACGGCTCAACAATGCTCTGTTCTGTGAAGGTAGAAGGTGAAGCTACCTCCTCTCATATCTTCTTTTGGTTGAGATACAGTTTTTTGAATGACATTGCTAATGTGTATCATACTCTAGCTGAGTTTATTCCACGCGTGCTTGGCAACATGTGCATTACACAACAATTGGAAATTAATACCAATTGTATGTATTAGCAGGTATATATTAGTTCTTTAGGATGGTCAACACTCTCATTAACTAGCAAAAGCATGTATGTGCCCATTCCATAGAAGTTTTGTAGTATTCCTCAGTCTACAAATAGATAGCCACACTAACTAGTCTCCATGCGATGTGACCTCTTGGTTGGTTTCACTGTCTCTTCTTGGTGACTTTCATTGATTTTCACAGAGATACACCTAGAGAAGCAGTTGCGTGTCTTCACCACACATGAATTGTTGGTTTGTGCAGGAATAATGACCCATCATTCTCATTGATCTGCAGAGCTACAGCCTCTCGGTATGTGTCCTGCCATTTCTAGCCTATTCCAACACAAGTGATCATCTTAGTCTATTCATTTTTAAATTATCATCATTTTTTTATTTGTGCGAGAGAGAGTCTTTCCATATGTGTGTGATCCTCACAAGTGTTGCCATCCATGCATATTTTGGAATATGTAGATCATAGGAACTTTGCAGAAGTTGTACCATCTATATTGTGTCATATTTATCAAAAGGCATATATTATTTTCTTTATTATCATCACATGACATTGGAAAACCTGCTGGCTTGGCAATGTTACATGGCTTATTGATTAGTGGAAAATATTTCCAATGTTTAAATTGATGTATCATCTCATGCTTGTGCTCCTAATTGTGCCACACTATTGATCTCCAATGCTATGACTTTGCACTATCAGTCTGCTTGCCAATTGATTACATAGACAAGGTTTTTGTTAGTTGGCATTGGATGAAAACTGGAGGTGTTGCTACCCTTTTCAGCCAATAAGTGGCAATGTTGAAATTTTTATTTAATTGCAATGGTTTATACCAACCATGTGACTAATGATACAATTTCTAGGTCTGACCTCTCTCTGTCGCTCTAAATGCCCTCATGATCAATGGAAATTTGTTCCAATGTTTAACTTGACATATAATATCATGCTCGTGCTCCTAATTCTACCACACTGTCGATCTCCAAATGTTATGAATTTTCACTATCAATATACTTGGCAATCTAATTGATTCCATAGAGAAGGGTTTTTGTTAGTTGGTATCTATTGAAAACTAGAGGTCTTATTACCCTCTTCATCCAACAAGTGGTAATGTTCAAATTTTTGTTTGATTGAAATGGTTTATATCAACCATGTGACTGATGAGACAATTGTGTACAATTTCTAGGTCTGGACATCTCTCTGTCGCTCTTAATTCCATCATGATTTGTTTCCATATTTATTTGCTGCTAGAACAAAAGATTCCATTGTCTAAGTGCATTATGAAAGGTTCTCGCATTGAAATTCTTTCTGTTAAAGGAAAATCATAATTTTGTTTGTGCTCTTGGTGCTTGGCATCTAATGTACTGTCAAGAACATTTTCTGGTGAGCACACCAGTGGGGTTTGGGATGTCTAACAACAACGAAATCCTAGAAGATACTTATGAGCATGGACCTAGGAGTGCCAGGAGAAGATTTATTATCTTCATGTTTTCTTGCCCAGTTGTACTCTTATATGTTGTGGTCATTTATATTATGTTTTTACATGTGACCGTGGTTCACTTGTGTAACACCCTCGAATCGTCCCTATACAAGTTTTAGCAATTCCCACCGAACCCACATAGAAATGATTCAAAGATGCCCACCAGGCACTTGCGTGCGGGTGGAAAATAAAGTAATATCATTACATAATAGTCCACAATGGAACCCACAGAACATATGTATACAACCACGACTCAGATAGTCAAGCATACATATATACAGTACAAAGATCCAAATCACCTTGAAAACGATACAACATTCGAGTACAAATAAGATGCAAATGGGGCTAACAAACCCTGAAGAATAACCAATGGCGTCCATAAACCTACCCAGACCAAGACGGAAGGGTAACCCTGCTAATGACGTTGGTCTCAAACCTGCTAGACAAAAGGGGTGCCAAAAAGGGCAAAGGAAAAAGAGAGAGGTCAGTACTGAGGCCAGTACACGGCGAGACTTAGAATTCGGCGGCTCTTTCCAACATAGGTATGGTGGACTGAAGCAACGGTGAATCATGCACTAAACATCCTATAGAGACTCGATACAACTAACGGCTATCAGAGAGGGATAAGAAATACCTATCGGAACCAACCTGATACTATCACATAATCCATCCTGGAGTTTTCCCCCTTGAGACCAACAAGGAAGTCATTCCGAGGAAGTCACACCATTGGAAATTTTATTAATCATTCAATTAGAGTTGTGGTAATTACTAATCAAGTATATATAGCATGATGCATTCCAATATCACCAGTTGTTGGCACTTTTATTTAACTATTCCGTTGTGGTTACAATACTTACTATTCAGCTATAGATAGCATGAGACATCCCACTTCCATCAGTTGTTGGCACTTTTATTTATCCATTCCGTTGTAGTAAAGCTGATTACTAGTCATACCAGGGTCAAATTTATAGCACTACCTTAGTTATAGTTGTTTATGGTCGAGATACTATGCTCCAAGTAGTCCATAACCGCAGACACAGATTTTCGAAAATATTTACTCTGCAGGGGGTGCACCAACAGCAACACATGCATAATCAACCTCAGAAAAACCAAATAAAACCTAACGAGGCCTCACGACAAAGAAATCACAAGATTCAAAAATTATTTTAGGGGGCCACCCCCACTAAGTGCTCCAAGTAGTCCATAACCGCAACACGGCTTTTCGAAAAGATTTACCCTGCAGGGGGTGCACAAATAGCAACACATGCATAATCAACCTCAGAAAAACCAAATAAAACCCAACGAGGCCTCATGACAAAGCAATCATAAGATTCAAAAATTATTTCAGGGGGCCACCCCACTAAGCTACCCGTAACGAAGTTGGCTGTCTTCGAGACTGACCCAGGGTTTGTGTCGACGGCTATAAACGACTAGGAATCTGAAAGTGTGATTGGGCTTGTTGATACCACGTAAACATAGCACAAGTCTTAAACAATATATTAGTAAACGCTCCTCGAGCAATAGTAGTAAATAAAACAGTAAAGCATGGCATAAGTACATGTAGTAATAACCTCCTAAACTAGTTTGTGGCCCCAATAAATATGATGTGAATCAAGCTCTTGCTAAGGGGATTCATGGTCCCACATGCGGATAGTGCCATAGTCAAGGAACAAGCATCAAGTACTTGGGGTACTAGGGGACACAAGTGGGCGGGTAAAAACCAAATAACATATATTGCCTACCGGTACCTCTACATTAGTTGTAAATATTACTAGCATTTTAATATCAAGTTGTAATTAAAGTCATGATCATCTCCACCATTAAGCATGTGGTAACCTCCAACAACTATGGAACATCGATGATGCGAAGTAACACCTGAGCAAGCAACTATGACTCACAAGGCCAACTGTCTACCAAACCACATGTAATAGGAGGTGTCCAAGGCAATATAGATTGCAGGAATATAAGTCGTACGGAAACTAAAGCATCACAATACAAATAGCAATAGATCAACAGGAGGAAGTAAAGACTATAAATGAAAAATAGGTAGAAAGGGGGAGAATGCTCGCCTGAAAACACTGCCGAAGGTTCATCCAAAGATCGGGTCGACACTCGCATAAAATCAATGGCCTAATCCGTGAAGAAGCAAAACACTAAAAGAAACACCGAATGCACTATTTAATAGTACGATAGAAGATCGGGCATGATGCATGACATGGAAAAGATGTGATGGGACAAGGCAATATTAAGCGGAACCGGGGTTCCAACAATTAATTAGGAGGTTCATGTTGTTTAGATACCCCACAATTTAAATGTTGACTTAATAAGGCAAAACATGGCATCGGTTCGCTTCACAAATTTAAATGGAGCTAATAATAGACAAGAATAGACCGCATATAGTCTCCATATTTAATTTAGGTGAATCATCTAAATACCCCCAAACATCCACAATATGTATGCGAGCATTCAAGGTTCAATATTAGTCACTCTGGCGCTCCTTAGGGTCAACTTTGGCATCAAGAGAAACTTGGGAACCGAAACACCCTCAGATCGGTCCTATGCAAGTTTTAGCGTTTCCCGCCAAACCCGCATAGAAATGATTCAAAGGTACCCACCAGTCACTTTCGTGCAGGTGGAAAATGAAGTAATACCATTACACATTAGTCCATGATGGAAGCCATAAAACATATATACAACAACGACTCAAAGAGTCAAGAATACAAATATACAGTACAAAGATCCAAATCACCTTGAAAAGATACAACATCCGACTACGGATAAGACGCAAATTGGTCTAAGAGCCCTAAAGAATAACTAATGGAGTCCATAACCCTGCCCAGGCCATGACGCGGCTCATTTGTAGAGCGTCGTTGGGAGACCCCAAGAGGAAGGTATGATGAGCACAATGACAAATTTTTCCTCACTTATGAAACCAATGTTATCAAACCAGTAGGAGCAAGGAAACAACTTCAAGGTGTTGCTAGAAACTTGGAATCCTACACAACACAAACTCAAGACTTTGCCCCAACTTACAGTGAGGTTGCCAATCTCACTGGTGTGCTGAAAACAAAGGATTAAACGTATAGTGTGAAAAGTAATGGTTGCTTGCAGAACGTAAACGGTAACAGTAGATGATGTAACAATGGTAAAGATTGGACCGTGGTCCACAGTTCGCTAGAGGTGTTCTCCTTAAGATAAATAACATAACATGCTGGGTGAACAAATTACAGCGGGGCAATTGACAGGAACTGAGCAAGGCATAACAATGCAAATACTAGATATTCATGATTCCTATGAGATTTGATTGGGCATTACAAAAATATACATAGACCGCCATCCAACTGCATCGATGACTAATAATCCACCTTCAGGTTATCGTCCAAACCCCCTCCAGTATTAAGTTGCAAGCAACGGATAATTGCATTAAGCAATGTGTGTACCGTAAACAATACAATTGTTCCATGAACAAAAGATTGTTGTTTTATCTCTAGTAGCAACAACACATCTATAACCTTAGAAATTTCTGTCACTTCCCCAGATTCAATAGAGGCATGAACCCACTATCGAATACAAATACTCCCTCTTGGAGTCACTAGCATCTACTTGGCCAAGATAGCTACTAGAAACGGAGAGCATGCAAGATCTCAAACAACACAGACATGGTAGAATCAATAATCAATAAGACATGATAGAATCAATAATCAATCTGACATAGTACCTCAATATCCATCGGATCCCCATAAACACAACACGCATGATTACAAATAGATGATCTTGATCATGAACGGAGCTCACAAGATCTAAACATGATAGCACAAAGGAGGATAAACAACCATATAGCTACTGTATGGACCCATAGTCCAAGGGTGAACTACTCACGCATCATACCAGAGGCTGGCATGGTGATGAAGAAGGCCTCCGGGTGATATCTCCCCTCCGGAAGGGTGTCGGGAAGAGCTTCGGATCCCCCGATCTATGGACGATGGTGGCGGCGGCTACAGACTGTTTCATGGAGATATGATCGGGTACTTAGGGTTTTGGCATCGGGGGCTTTTATAGGCGAAGAGGCGAGGTAGTGGGCGGCCACGGGCCCCACACCCTGCCCTGGCGCGGCCTAGTGTGAGCCCAGGCCTGGAGGGGGTGCGGCCGCCCTGTGGCTCCCCTTCGTCTCTCCTCTGGACTCCGTGTTCTCCTCGGTGAAATATTGACTTTGGCTTTTGTCCCATCCAATTCCTAGAATATTTCCTTACTAGCTTTTTTGAAACCAAAAACAGCAGAAAATAGGAAGTTAACATTGCAGCATCTTGTTAATAGGTTAGTCCTAGAAAATGTATAAAAATACCTCAAAGTGTAGACAAAGCAAAGCAAAGTTGATACTAAACAAGCATGGAACATCAAAAATTATAGATACATTTATGACGTATCAAGCATCCCCAAACTTAACTCCTGCTCATCCTCGAGTAGGTAAGTGATAAAAAGAATAATTTTTTAGATGACATGCACCATCGCAATTTTGATCAAACCATTTGCAAGCATTGAAAGCTAGGAACAAAGTACTCTAAACATGATCATGAAAGATGAAGTTATAACAATAAGACATAGTAACTATGCTGCAACATGAAAGGATACAAACAAATATCATGAATAACAATGCATTGAAAGACGTTTGTTTGTTTCACATATATAAAACATAGCATAGTGGCATTCAGCTTGTCCCTCATGGAGTAGCAAACATAAGTTCATAGGACATCTTCAAAGTTCATAAGGCTAACTAGATACAAATAGTCCAAGAACAAGCAATATCAACATTATGAATCAATCAATAAATTTTGGGACAATGCACATAGAACTAAGAATGACAACCAAGCTCTCCTAGTTGGTGCACAAAGATAGAAGGTGGAGACTCAATATAAAAGTAGGAAGAAAGGCCCTTCATAAAGGGAAACAGGGATTTCAAGTTTCATAAAGAGCTTCCAAAAATTATGGTACTTGTTAGCTTTCAGCTCTCATTGCCCCTATCATAAGCATCTTGAAGTGATTAAGGTTAAAGTGAACAAAGTATGGAGTATATGCTTGACAAAGTATAAGTTGGCAACCTCATGTCCCTTGAGTACGAGGGCCGTTCCTCATGCTACTCAACTTTAGTTACCGTTAAGTTCTTGTCATTGTAAGTATATGTGTATTATAGAGAACCGTCAACGGGGTACCCCTTGCCCCTTGACACATGAGCTATCCCATTTCAAAATGACAAGGCAACAAACAATGAGCATCTCAAAAAATTTCTTATTTACCATGGGAAAATGGTGCTTTTTTCTCTTCTTTCCTCTTTTTTTCTTTTTCTCTTTTTTTCTATATCTTTTTTTATAAGAAGAATGCTTCAATTGCTCACTATGGTGATGCTGCAAGTTTCCACCATGATTAGTCATGGCTTAGGCTAGCGGCATATGCGTTTCTCTAACACACATACATAACTCCATGAACTTACAAGCTCCCCTTTTATTTCACACCGCCGACATCCATAAACAAAAGAGCATGATATCAACTAGGTAGATATTTATAGTTGTTGAAAGCGTTCCCCGTGACATCACGGTTCTGCCAATTCCTAACTTATAAGTGCAAGAATATACAACATAGATGACGCAATGGTTTAAGTTTATTAGTGTCACATCCCAATTTTTTTATTTGGTTCTTCATATCATTCATATCATTGCATCATGTTTTTCCATAAAAAACCGTTGATCGAAATGAATCGACGGAACGCAATTTTCGAAAACCCTATTCTATTTTGCTACGAGGCTCCTGCGGGAGGCTTTAGTAGGACTAGCGTTGTCCACCCTTGTAGCCTAGTGGTTTCGCTCAACCATTGACCCTATATTGTTCCCCTCGATTTTACAAAACCGTAGGAGCAAGAATCGCTCGATTCGGAGCTCGTACGGAAAAGTTATCGCCGTTTTATTGAAGGATAGAAAAACAGTCCGAATTTCGGGCCGATTTCCGAGTTCTTTTCTAACTTCGCGCCGAATTGGAGTAGGACCCGCAAAAGGCCCCACATAAGAGGCCACCCCGGCCTCGGGACCCGTGCCCCCGCCCTGCCCGCGATCGCCCGCCCCTCCTCGATACCGAGCAGCCAGCGCCGCCCTCGGGATCGCCCCGCCTCCTCCTCGCCTTCCCCGCCGCCGCGCTGGTACGCCGCCTCCACTCGCCGACCTCGACGTTCGCTGCCTAGGGCCCCGCCTCGCCGCCTCCCGCCGACCCCGCGCCCCGCAGCACCCCCGCCTCCCGCTGCCGCGCCACCTCCTCCCTGCCGCAGCGCGCCCGCGGCCGATCGCCGCCACGCCGCCAGCGCGCCGAGCCGCCACCCGCGCGCCGCTGCTGCGCAACCAGCGCCGCTGCTGCGCCACCAGCGCCGCTGCTGCGCCACCAGCAACGCCCTGCCCCGCGCGCCTCGCCGCCATCTGCTGCCGCACTGCTGCATGCGGGCGCGCTCGCCTGCTGCGCTGCGCCGCTGCATGCTGCTGCCGCTGCAGCGCGTGCACACACACGCGCACACACGCGCACACACGCACGCGCGCACACACACGCGCGCGTTTTCCCACGCACGCACGCACGTGCGCCGTCTTGCGCGCCGCGTTGACGACCTCAAACCACACGCTGATCGTTTCCCCTCTCGCGCAGGTAACCGTCGTCGCCGGAACCGATAGCCGCACCGTCCGGAGTTCGTTTCGCCGTTCGTTCCCGGTAAGTCTGCAGCCACCGTTAGATATCAGATCAGAGGTTCAGATCAGCCGTTGACCGGTCAGACTCAGGCGTTGACTAGTCAGCGCCCAGTCAGCAGACGCGTTGACCAGTCAACAGACACAGTTGACTGGTTAATTTCGTTAATTGTTTTAGTTAACAGATTTCGGTAGAAACTTGTAAATTGCGTAGAAATTAAACCGCTAGGCCAAAAATTGCAAATAAAATTTGTGTAGATTCAGTGAGTCGTGTAGAATCTCGCTGTAGCTTTGGTTCAGACTTTTGCAGCAAGGTTTAGTACATTTTAATCAAATAGGTTAATGGCCTTTTTGGAGCAATTAATTCGTAGAAAAAGATCCATAGCTCCAAAAATCACGTATGATATGTCCCTGGATTCAGTGGAACAAGGGGAATCTCATCGTGAATTAAAAAGATAGGCTTACAGTAAAAACTTTTGCAGAAACTGTATAGTGGCTTTCTGCAGTGTTTTAATTACTCAGGGAGTTTTATAATTCCTTTTTGAGTAATTCCAATTGTTACTGTTTCTAATCAGCGATGCCTATGCGGTAGAATTTTCCCAAGATTTTACAAACAGTATACTACCGGTAGTGAATTATTTAAGTTCTAGCTCTAGTTTGGAGCATTACTTTTTGCGTAATAGTTTTCCTTGCGCTAAAACTATTTTCCATGCATGCAATCAGTAGTATTATGGAATAGGATTATGTGGTGCAGCTGTAGCACCAATCCACTTGCCTTGCATACCTTCATGCATCATATTTGTTGCATATGCTTGTGGATTGTTTGTTTATGATTGCAATTGTATCGTGTAGATTGTGACGAGTGCAACGCTTGCTCGTGTGTGGATTGTTCTTCCGACCGCTACAACCAAGGCAAGTAGATGCTACCTTGTTCATGATATCGTCCTACTATTTTCATTGCATTGTCGTGTATTTTGTAGATGCATGTGTAGGATGATACTATCACTATGCTATGTCCTATTATGTGGTAGGACCTTCCTTGTAGATGAACCACCGTTGGTAGATGTGCTTAGCCATGCTTTGTTGAACGAGGGCTGGGTTACATCATTGAGACTTGTTTCTAAAAGTATTGGTTTGTGAAAACTAAAAACAACTTAATCAATGAATCTCCTAGGTGTGATGGTATTGATAATTTTTGGTGGTTTCATTGCGGAAAGGCACCCAGGTATCAAGAGAGAATGATTGGCTTATTTATTTGGTAGCTTACGTGTACAACCATGTGCCAATAATGAAATGGGCGGTTGGTTGGACTTAGTAGGTCGTGGTAGCTCGAACCGGCGTATCCAGAGATGTAGAATTTTGGTAGGTTGGACCGGTGCGCGTCGGGATTGGGGAGCTACTTCCCGAACAGTCTCTTCTTGGACTTCTCCCTATCATCACCCAAAATGAGAGTGATGGTACGAGCTGGGCTGGCCAAGTCACATGGGTAAAGTGTACTAACCTCTGCAGGGTGTATAATCTAATCGATTAGCCGTGTCCCCGGTTATGGACAACTGAGTTGCTTGATATTGATTCCATGACATGTTTCTCGCTCATTCTAATTTCATAATTGCTTTAATATGGTTGGGTTAACTTAATTGGGTTCTTTTCAAAGAAAATAAAAAAAAACTGTTTATGAAAGTAGGACAAATGTATTTGCAAATGCAAGCCAGACACAGCTCCACTTGCAAAATATGCATGTAGATGTTAGTGCTATTGTCTCCATTACTATCTCTACTTGCCATACATTCCATGTATTGACCCTTCGGGGCTGCTACGTTTCATGTTGCAGGTTATTACGATTCTGAGTAATCGATATAGGCCACGGTACTCCACTCGGCACTTGTTCACTTGTGGGCAATTTGAAGAATGGAGGATTTACTTTATTTATGTTGCTACCTGAATAATTTGAGCTAGCCTTGGGCTAAGCTTTTATTGTGATAATGGTACTCTGGATCTTCGTTATTTATGATACACGGATATTTTTCTATGTTATTCATCTCATTCTATTGTGGGCCAATGAACCGATCCAGGGATTGGCATGTCACATAGAAGACTCGGTCTTTTCACAACCGCGATGTTACAGGATGGTATCAGAGCCCGTGTGTCGACTGTAGGATCGTGACCTAGGATTGGAATAGGAAGCCATAGAATTATTAAAGCCTATATTAACTCTGTCTTTCATCTTATGCCTTTCACCCTCGTAAATTCTTACCATATGCTATTCTCACACTTTCCTCTTTTACTTGATAGATGGGAGAAGTCAGGACTGAGTATGCCACCATGGAGTCACCAAGGCCCTTTGCAAGGCAGTTAGCTCAGCTCTCGCAGTCATTGGGATTGCCACTGCCCATGTTCAAGGGAAGAAGGCTGTACACCTATGGATATGGAGAGGATGCATGGGAGATCACTACCTTCATATTCAGAGATGCCGCCTTGCCAAATCCAGTGCATTTGATCTACACCAAGACATACTGCAACTGGGGACTTGGAATCAACTTGGCCATACACGAAGCCCTGTCTCGCCAGTGCCATAATGTCCGACACCTACTGCCAGCAGATTCACCCTACCGTGACTATGGGAGGCGTGATGAAGATGGGCACATTGTGGTTACCCCGGGCGACAGGAACAACATGCCGCCCCGTCGGAGGCACATAGAGGACATGGAAAGGGAGAATGGAGCGCTAGCTGAGAAGGTGATGATGATAAAGGAGATTGCAGATTTTGCTAGCAATGGTATGGTGGTCCAAGGACAGGAGAACGACACCTTGCATGAAGCTGTGGGAGTTCTGGAGAATGCCCTGGTAGCCAGAGATGCAACCATAGCTCATCTTCATGGTACTGTGCAGGAAAACACCCAGAACATACAACGGTTGCAAGGGATCGTCCAGGAAAGGGATCAAACTATTGAAGCTATGACAACCCAGATTGCCGCTCTCCAGGCACAGCTGAATCCACCCTCTGATGATGACAATGGAGAAGATGGCAACAATGGGGATGATAATGACAGTGGGAACGATGATGATGAGGACGAGGATGATGATGATGGAGACGATGATGGTGGAGGAGATGAAGCTGTTGCAGTTGCAGCTGAGAGTGAAGAAGAGGAGGATCCTGAAGAGGTGGAGTTTGAGATCTCAAGTGATGATTCAGGAGAAGTGTACACTCCGCCGCCATGGTTGTACCGCGAACCGAAGCGACAACGCATGACAGCAAGGACCTACTGCAACCTCTTCAAGAAGTAGATAGAAGTCCACCAATTAGTCCTCGTTAGGCAAATTCGTTAGGATTATTCTCGATCATTGTGAAACTTAGTTCGTGTTAGTTTAAGAGTGTTTAGTTGCTTATTTGTGTACTCCAATATCCCAGGAATTATTTGTGCGAATTTTATGAAAGAGTTATGGCAAGTTTGGTTAGCATTTGTGTTATTTTCGCTGCAGTTTTCTGCTGATACAGCAGTACTGCGTGATTTTTCATATTTTTGTGGTAACTCGGAAAAATCTGAAAAAAATTAGGATGATGCGGGACTCTCTGTACTATATGTGAAAAAATCAGCTAAATTTTCTCACGAGTTTAAGTCAGGCGGAAAAATTCGTGAACGCTGCTGGACTGTTCTGGCAGATTGCTGTTTTTGTTGTTTAGTTGATCAACTGTTTGGTTAACCATTGCCAACTATTATAAAACTATTTCAGTAGGTATATACTGCTAGGATAACCCCTGGGATGTTTCTGGATCACTTGTTTGTTGATGTGTTGCTTGCTTGTGATTGTCTGCTATTGTTTGTTGTTGTTTGATCATATGCATGGGTAGAATCCTATTGTCGTAGTTGATTCTTTCTAAACCTACCTGTGCTGGACCGCAGATGCCTCCCCACTGTCACCCCACTGAGTTGGAGCAGCTAATGGCAGCTCAGGCACAACTGACCCAAGTGATGACTCAGTTCATGGCAAATCAGAACAACAACAATGGAAACAATCAGCCTCAGGGAGATGCTCTCACCAGATTTCTGAGGTTAAGGCCAGCTAAGTTCTCTACTGCAACAGAACCAATGGTTGCTCTCAACTGGTTGCGTTCAGTCAACAAAGATCTGGTAACTGTAGGATGCACTGATGCTGAGAAGGTGAGGTTTGCAGCTCACCTACTGGAGGGACTAGCCGCTTCTTGGTGGGACACTTTTCAGATCACCCACCCGCTGGACACCGTAACTTGGGCAATGTTCGAGGAAGGTTTTAGGACCAACCACGTGTCTTCAGGAGTTCTGAGCCTGAAGAGGAAGGAGTTCCGCAACTTGCGCCAAACCAATCACACCGTGGCCGAGTACATTGAGGAGTTCAACAACCTGTCCCGTTATGCACCTGAGGATGTTGACACTGATGCAAAAAGGAGGGAGAGATTCCTGGATGGCCTCAGTGATGAGCTTTCAGTGCAGCTACTTGTGGTTTATTGCCCCACTTTCCAGGAGCTTATGGACAAGGCCATGATCTTGGAAGGGAAGCACAAGCAGGTGGAAGGCCGCAAGAGAAAGAGTTACAATCACCACTCTGGTTCACACCACAAGTCTCGCACTTCATATGATGGATACTCCAAGCATGGAGGAAGTGACCATGGGAGCCATGACCGCCACCACCATGGAGGTGATGGGCATCGTCATGACAACCATAGGAGCAACCACCACAACCACAAGGGAGGACACTCTCACCACTCTGGAGGACACGGTGGACATGACCGCAACCGTGATCGCAGCTTTGTGAAGAAGGATCTAAGTGAGGTGACATGCTTCAAGTGTAAGCAGAAGGGACACTGTGCTGACAACTGTCCGGAGAGGAAAGGACTGAAGCCAACCAACGGCGAGAAGGCCACAGTGAACCACATGAATGTGGAGGAGATTCCAGATGAGCCTGACCTTGTGATTGGTAAGTTTCCAATCAACACTTACCCTGCACTTATACTTTTCGATACTGGTGCATCGCATTCATTCATATCAAGGGCATTTATGGATAAGTATAAGTTACCTACTGAGTCTATGAAAAGGTCTATTAGAGTGAGTTCACCTGGAGGATATATGATAGCTAGCGCGGGATGCCGCGACTTAACTGTGAGTATTGGAGCACACAACTTCATTGCACATCTAGTAGTGTTGGGATCACAGGGTTTAGTCGTTATTCTGGGTATGGATTGGATGTCTATGCATGGGGGACACATAGATTATGCACAGCGAGCTGTTTCACTCAAAACCCCGGATGGTAAGAGGATTAGATTCAAGTCGGCTGCACGACCGAGAAGGTGTAAGTTGAATCATCTTAAGGGGGTTAGCATGGATACTGTGCCAGTGATTAAGGATTACCCTGATGTGTTTCCGGAAGAGCTTCCAGGGATGCCACCTGACAGGGATGTAGAGTTTCTTATCGACCTGATGCCGGGAACATGACCTATTGCAAAGAAACCATATAAGATGGATGTGGATGAGCTGAAGGAATTGAAGAAGCAGTTGAAAGAGCAGCTGGAAAAGGGATTCATTCAGCCTAGTTCGTCGTCATGGGGAGCACCTGTTCTGTTTGTGGAGAAGAAAGATAGAAGCAAGAGATTAGTGGTGCACTATCGCTCACTGAATGAAGTAACCATCAAGAACAAGTACCCTCTGCCGAACATAAATGATTTGTTTGATCAACTGGAAGGAGCGAAGGTGTTCAGCAAGATTGATCTGCGATCAGGCTACTTCCAATTGAAGATCCGGGAGGAGGACGTACCAAAAACCGCCTTCACCACTAGGTATGGTTTATATGAGTATACAGTTATGTCTTTTGGACTAACGAATGCTCCGGCATATTTCATGACCATGATGAACAAGGTATTTATGGAGTACTTGGACAAGTTAGTGGTGGTGTTTATTGATGACATACTGGTATATTCCAAGGATGATGCTGAGCATGAGAAACATCTGCGACTGATTATGGAGAAACTGAGGGAACACAAGCTGTATGCCAAATTCAAAAAGTGTGAATTCTGGCTTAACACTGTTGGGTTTCTTGGACACGTAGTGTCAGGAGAAGGAATTGCTGTTGATCCAAGCAAAGTGACTGCAGTAACTGAGTGGGAAGCACCCAAGAATGCAGGAGAGATTCGAAGCTTTTTGGGACTTGCTGGATATTACAGGAGGTTCATTGAAAACTTTTCCAAGATTGCTAAGCCGATGACTGAACTTCTGAAGAAGGAGAGGAAGTTTGAGTGGTCAGACGTATGTGAAGCCAGCTTTCAGGAACTGAAGCGTCGACTAGTGACCACGCCTGTTCTGTGTTTACCAGATCTTCAGAAGGATTTCCAAGTGTACTGCGACGCTTCTCAACAGGGACTTAGGAGTGTGCTGATGCAAGACGGGAGAGTGGTGTCATATGCTTCGCGACAACTCAAGCACCATGAGCGGAATTACCCCACACACGACTTGGAGTTAGCGTCAGTGGTTCATGCGCTCAAGGTATGGAGGCATTACTTAATGGGAAAACACTGTGATGTGTACACCGACCACAAGAGCCTGAAGTACATATTCACGTAGAAGGAACTGAACATGAGGCAAAGGAGATGGTTGGAGCTTATCAAGGACTATGATATGAATCTACAATACCACCCAGGAAAGGCCAATGTAGTAGCAGATGCTCTGAGCCGGAAGGTTTACGCCAATGGATTGACAATTGGTGAATTGCCTAAGGATTTGTGCAAACAATTCAAGTACCTTAGACTGGAGGTAGTATCTGAAGGATACTTGGCAACAATGGAAGTCCAACCAACGCTACAGGACAGAATCAGAAAGGCTCAATTGGGAGACAAGGAGATAGAGGAGATAAAGGAAAAGATGAAGGAAAATCGGGAAAAGGATATTCGCGAGGATGAGCATGGTACCCTGTGGTATGGGGATCGTTTGTGTGTGCCCAGCGACCCGGAGATAAGGGAGTTGATTCTGCAGGAGGCTAATAACTCGCCATACTCCATACATCCAGGAAACACGAAGATGTATATGGATTTGAAGAGCAGATTTTGGTGGAACAACATGAAGGGAGGTATCGCCAAGCATATTGCCCTATGTGATGTGTGCAGCCGAGTGAAGGCGGAACACCAGAAGCCAGCAGGACTGCTACAACCGTTGCCTGTGCCGGATTGGAAGTGGGATAGAGTGGGAATGGACTTTATCACAGGATTGCCCAGGACCAGGTTAGGATATGACTCTATTTGGGTAGTGGTCGACCATTTGACCAAGGTAGCCCACTTTATACCGGTGAAGACGACCTATACAAGTGCAAAGTTGGCCAAGGTTTACATGGACATGATTGTGTGCCTACTCGGAGTTCCCAAGAGTATCGTATCTGATAGAGGCACCCAATTTACCTTACACTTCTGGCGCCAGCTGCACAAGTCACTTGGTACTAGATTGGAGTTTAGCACAACATTTCACCCACAGACCGATGGACAGACCGAGAGGGTGAATCAGATTTTGGAGGACATGCTGAGAGCTTGCGCCTTGGCTCATGGCTCTAGTTGGGATGAGAATCTACCGTATGCGGAGTTTTCCTACAACAACAATTATCAGACGAGCATCAAGACGTCACCGTTCGATGTGCTATATGGGAAACAGTGCCGAACACCATTGCTATGGGATGGAGTAGGAGAACGCCAGTTGTTTGGACCCGATTTGATCAAGGATGCTGAGGAGAAGGTCGCCTTGATTAGGGACATGCTGAAGGTAGCACAATCAAGGCAGAAGAGCTACGCTGACGCCAAGCGCAAGGAAGTGGTGTATGAGATTGGTGATAGAGCATACCTCAGAGTGTCGCCACTTCGTGGAATCAAGAGATTTGGAATTAAGGGTAAGCTGGCACCTCGATTTATTGGACCGTACAGGGTCTTAGCACGCAAAGGAGAAGTTGCTTATCAGTTGGAGTTGCCAGAGGCTCTGTCCGCTGTTCACAACGTGTTCCACGTATCCCAGATGAAGAAGTGCCATCCGGATATGGCGGATACACCATTGAGAGACACTGTACCGCTAGAGGAGGTTCAGCTTGAGAACGACTTGACCTATGAGGAGAAACCGGTCAAGATTTTGGAGACAGCGGAGAGGATTACCCGTACCAAGACGATCAGGTTTTGCAAGTTACAGTGGAGCCACCACACCGAAGAGGCAGCCACTTGGGAGCGTGAGGATGACATCCGAGAGGACTACCCACACCTATTTGCTAGCTGCGCCGAATCTCGAGGACGAGATTCATCTTAAGGGGGTTAGTCTTGTCACATCCCAAATTTTTGATTTGGTTCTGCATATCATTCATATCATTGCATCATGCTTTTCCATACAAAACCGTCGATCTAAATGAATCGGCGGAACGCTATTTTCGAAAACCCTATTCTATTTTGCTACGAGGCTCCTGCGGGAGGCTTTAGTAGGACTAGCGTTGTCCACCCTTGTAGCCTAGTGGTTTCGCTCAACCATTGACCCTAGATTGTTCCCCTCGATTTTACAAAACCGTAGGAGCAAGAATCGCTCGATTCGGAGCTCGTACGGAAAAGTTATCGCCGTTTTATTGAAGGATAGAAAAACGGTCCGAATTTCGGGCCGATTTCCGAGTTCTTTTCTAACTTCGCGCCGAATTGGAGTAGGACCCGCAAAAGGCCCCACATAAGAGGCCACCCCAGCCTCGGGACCCGTGCCCCCGCCCTGCCCGCGATCGCCCGCCCCTCCTCGATACCGAGCCGCCAGCGCCGCCCTCGGGATCGCCCCGCCTCCTCCTCGCCTTCCCCGCCGCCGCGCAGGTACGCCGCCTCCGCTCGCCGACCTCGCCGTCCGCTGCCTAGGGCCCCGCCTCGCCGCCTCCCGCCGACCCCGCGCCCCGCAGCACCCTCGCCTCCCACTGCCGCGCCACCTCCTCCCCGCCGCCGCGCAGCCGCGGCCGACCGCCGCCACGCCGCTAGCGCGCCGAGCCGCCACCCGCGCGCCGCTGCTGCGCCACCTGCTGCCGCGCTACTGCACGCACGCGCTCACACACACGCGCGCTTTTGCCCATGTACGCACGCACGCACGCACGCGCGCCGTCTTGCGCGCCGCGTTGACGACCTCAAACCGCACGCTGATCGTTTCCCCTCTCGCGCAGGTAACCGTCGTCGCCGGAACCGATCGCCGCACCGTCCGGAGTTCGTTTCGCCGTTCGTTCCCGGTAAGTCTGCAGCCACCGTTAGATCTCAGATCAGAGGTTCAGATCAGCCGTTGATCGGTCAGACTCAGGCGTTGACTAGTCAGCGTCCAGTCAGCAGACGCGTTGACCAGTCAACAAACACAGTTGACTGGTTAATTTCGTTAATTGTTTTAGTTGACAGATTTCGGTAGAAAATTGTAAATTGCGTAGAAATTAAACCGCTGGGCCAAAAATTTCAAATAAAATATGTATAGATTCAGTGAGTCGTGTAGAATCTCGCTGTACCTTTGGTTCAGACTTTTGCGGCAAGGTTTAGTACAGTTTAATCAAATAGTTTAATGGACTTTTCGGAGCAATTAATTCGTAGAAAAAGATCCGTAGCTCCAAAAATCGCGTATGATATGTCCCTGGATTCAGTGGAACGAGGGGAATCTCATCGTGAATTAAAAAGATAGGCTTACAGTAAAAACTTCTGCAAAAACTGTCTAGTGGCTTTCTGCAATGTTTTAGTTACTCGATGAGTTTTATAATTCCTTTTTGAGTAATTCCAATTGGTACTGTTTCTAATCAGTGTTGCCTATGCGGTAGAATTTTCCCAAGATTTTACAAACAGTATACTACCGGTAGTGAATTATTTAAGTTTTAGCTCTAGTTTGGAGCATTACTTTTTGCGTAATAGTTTTCCTTGGGCTAAAACTATTTTCCATGCATGCAATCAGTAGTATTATGGAATAGGATTATGTGGTGCAGCTGTAGCACCAATCCACTTGCCTTGCATACTTTCATGCATCATATTTGTTGCATATGCTTGTGGATTGTTTGTTTATGATTGCAATTGTATCGTGTAGATTGTGACGAGTGCAACGCTTGCTCGTGTGTGGATTGTTCTTCCGACCGCTACAACCAATGCAAGTAGATGCTACCTTGTTCATGATATCGTCCTACTATTTTCATTGCATTGTCGTGTATTTTGTAGATGCATGTGTAGGATGATACTATCGCTATGCTATGTCCTATTATGTGGTAGGACCTTCCTTGTAGATGAACCACCGTTGGTAGATGTGCTTAGCCATGCTTTGTTGAACGAGGGCTGGGTTACATCATTGAGACTTGTTTCTAAATGTATTGGTTTGTGAAAACTAAAAACAACTTAATCAATGAATCTCCTGGGTGTGATGGTATTGATAATTTTTGGTGGTTTCATTGCGGAAAGGCACCCAGGTATCAAGAGAGAATGATTGGCTTCTTTATTGTGTAGCTTACGTGTACAACCATGTGCCAATAATGGAATGGGCGGTTGGTTGGACTTAGTAGGTTGTGGTAACTCGAACCCGCATATCCAGAGATGTAGAATTTTGGTAGGTTGGACCGGTGCGCGTCGGGATCGAGGAGCTACTTCCCGAACAGTCTCTTCTTGGACTTCTCCCTATCATCACCCAAAATGAGAGTAATGGTACGAGCTGGTCTGGCCAAGTCACATGGGTAAAGTGTACTAACCTCTGCAGGGTGTATAATCTAATCGATTAGCCGTGTCCCCGGTTATGGACAACTGAGTTGCTTGATATTGATTCCATGACATGTTTCTCGCTCATTCTAATTTAATAATTGCTTTAATATGGTTGGGTTAACTTAATTGGGATCTTTTCAAAGAAAATAAAAAAAAACTGTTTATGAAAGTAGGACAAATGTATTTGCAAATGCAAGCCAGACACAGCTCCACTTGCCAAATATGCATGTAGATGTTAGTGCTATTGTCTCCATTACTAGCTCTACTTGCCATACATTCCATGTATTGACCCTTCGGGGCTGCTACGTTTCATGTTGCAGGTTATTCCGATTCTGAGTAATCGATATAGGCCACGGTACTCCACTCGGCACTTGTTCACTTGTGGGCAATTTGAAGAATGGAGGATTTACTTTATTTATGTTTCTACCTGAATAATTTGAGCTAGCCTTGGGCTAAGCTTTTATTGTAATAATGGTACTCTGGATCTTCGTTATTTATGATACACGAATATTTTGCTATGTTATTCATCTCATTCTATTTTGGGCCAATGAATCGATCCAGGGATTGACATGTCACATAGAAGCCTCGGTCTTTTCAGAACCGCGGTGTTACAATTAGGGGCA
The DNA here is from genome assembly GCA_910589765.1 of Avena atlantica. NCBI lineage: Eukaryota > Viridiplantae > Streptophyta > Magnoliopsida > Poales > Poaceae > Avena > Avena atlantica. Next base: position 334,444,103 of record OU342733.1, read on the forward strand.
AGAAAAGTAAAGTGTGCCATCAAGTCTGTGAGAGCTTTAATCACTAATTTCACATAACAAGTTTAATTTGGAAGATAGATAAAACAAGAATATACTTGGAATGGTGTAACACACCATGCATAGGAATTTATGGTGGACTCTTTGGAATAACTTGGTTTCTTGGGAGTTGGATGCATGAGTAGAGCTTACTCAATACAAGTGGAGGCTAGGAAAAGACTGGGAGCGACCAAATAAGAGAGCAATAATGTAAGGTTCCCAACCTTTAATAAGGTAGAGATCCCTGTGTTTACAATGCTAGTCCCTGGATTAATAGCTAGCATCCACAGTTAAGATGTAATATCAAGAAACAAAGGTCATAATACAACTTTATAACCAGGAATAACATAGTTTATTACATCTTACATAGCTCATTTAGCTATCTCATACCAATGCAGCAGAATATAACAATAGCATGGGGTCCTTCATCTTCAAAGTGCCACAGGCAGACATGTTGGTTGTAGACTTGTAATCCTAATCATTGAACTTCACTAATATCAATCAAAACCTGCAACATAACAAGTTACAGCCACAAGAGTCAATACATTTGAATTGTATTGGCAAGTGATACTATGGTAGTATAGTGGAGTCTATCATCTATATGCATTTGGCTAAGTGGAGATCAGGCTTGCTTGCTCAAAATAGATTTTCCTTATCATTTGAAAACACTAAGTTTTTGCTTTGACAAAATCACCCAAGGAACCACCAATAGAAATTGGTGAACCTTAAACCCTTGTTCAACCACAAGTTTTTAACTTAGAAATTTGGATGATGAGATTCTTGATAGCTTCCATGTCTTGATGCTCAAATTGTCCTTTGCCAGGGACATGGCTAAGTACTTAGATTTTACACTCTGCAGAGGTGGTGAACTTTCCCCACAAGACTTGGTTTCACCAAGACAAGATCTTTCGGAAGCCTTCCCTTAGACCAGAATGGACGCATTCCAACCTATCAAACCCCTACCACCAACTGTCCATTTGGCTAAGTTATTGCAACCTATATGATCCAGGCAGATCCCATAATGCCAAGTGGCTGCACTTGAAGCTTCTACATTTGACATCTCAAATCTCTTTGTTCATGGGTGGCCATCCACAAGTGAGACACCAAGTTTTCCCCAGCATAATGGACTTGGTGATGCCCAAGTTTTCCCCAGCATACTGGACTTGCATGACCACTCAACACAAACCATTCCTTCCATTCCACCCAGGTGATTCATTCACTTAGTTGTTTTATTAAACAAAACACAAGTCCTCAGACTTAGAAATTTTTCCATAGTATGAATATATATTCCACCCTTGTTTTATATTAGCTAAGCATGATAGTAGTAGGAATCTTAGCTTAGGAAAATTTTACTAAGGTTTCATCTACTAGGATTTCCCATAGCATGGTTTATACTTAGCAAAAATTCCATGCAAGTCTTACTTAGAAATATCACTAATGCATAGTGGAAATAATGGGACAAAAGTATGAAGCATCACTTGCCTTTTTGGTAGAGAGTATAAGTTCACTCCTTGATCTTTGCAATGTTCACACACTTCAAGTCACTACAATTCAATCAAGCAAACAATATTTCAATCTACCATTCAAGTAATTCATCACATAAAATCATAGTAACAAAACAATGCATGCAAGCATACTAAAGATTGTTTTATTTGAAAAAGTGGTTTCTAATGGTTCATAAACATTTGAAAACACCTAATGGTCATTTTATAAAGTGGCAAAATCATTTTCAAAAGATTTCACTTCATAAACCATTTTTAGACTAAGTCATTATTTTATGTGGTGAAGAAATGCTTTTAATAAGGCAACATTCTATAGGTTTCACAAAATATTTTTTGAAACCATAAAACCTTGTGTTTAGGGTCAGGGAGTTTATTTCCAAAACATTTTCCAAAGGTTTTCTTCAAAAACCATTTTTAATAATTAAACCATATTTTTATTTGACTAGAAATGGTTTAAATCCAGGATTCATTCTTTTATTTTACCAAATACATTTTTGAAACCACCAATTGATTTCTAGGGTCAGTAAGTTTAAAACAAACCATTTGTCAAAGATTTTATACTCAAAATCATTTTAGAACAATTTTTATATCCTAAACATGCATACACAAGTTTCTGCAAAAACAAACAATTTAACAGAAGCAATTTTCTAAACAAAGTGCATGGTTGGCTAGGGCTTGTTTTTCTGAATCCATTGATATAAAGTTTGCAAAATTTGGACGTGTAGATTAAAAGTTATAGATTTTACAAAGTGGAACATCTAATAGAACTATTCTGTTTTTAAACAAATCAGTAGGGACACGTGTCTTGATCTAATACGCTGGTACCGATTCATCTGGATCACGCGCTGTGAGACGTTGGATCAAGTTACATCGCACGACACAGATTGTGTACCTCTTCGGCGTTAAGTGATTCTATCCTAATCGTCAGATCAAGATCGGACGACGCTGAGCACACTTGCCAGAGATGGGCGGCGCTGGCGGTGGCTACTGGCGACGGTGTGTCTGGTGGCGGTGGTTCGGTGAGCCTAGGAAGCGAGGGATAAGAAGGGGGTGCTCACCAGAATCGCAGAGTCGCGGTGATGCTCAAGGTGCTCGCGAGAGTGCAAGGGGCGCACGGGGTTGATCGGAATTCCTCGCTAGAGATATCGCTGGCGTCGGGTACGGTCAGACGTCGACAGGGGCGAGGCTACAGCGCGTGCTAGGACAAGTGGAAGACATTTTCAGATGCGCACGGTCCTGGCGATGATGCGTGTGTGAAGGAGAATGAGAGGCGCGGTCAGGTTCTTACTAGAAGCTTCGCCGGAGAGGAAGCAGACGGTGGCGATGGTGGTCGTCGTTGTTGCTGAGTGTTCTGGGGCGCGCGGGGGCGAGCTAGTGCTACGAGGTGGTTCGCCAGGAGATGGGGATCACGTCTGCATGCTCGAGGAGGCAAGGGGCGGTGAGGGGCTGCCGGAATCGTCACCGGAGATTCGTCGGACAGAGGAGCTTCGTAGAGGAATTAGGACGGCCTGGGGGCGTGCTAAGGTGGGGAAATGAGGGGGAAACATAGAGTGGATGCTGGCGATTAAGAGAGCATGGTCTAGGGGCGGAATCATTGCGTCATTGAAGAGAATTGACGACGCGAATCAATCGGCAGTAACGGGAGGAAGAACTGGTCGCGGGTTGACGACGAGGTGAGCTGGCGGTGGGGTCCGCTTGGCAGTGTGAGAGAGGAGTGGGGAGATGGGGTCCACCGGTCATTTGCTGTGCGGGTTCTTTCATTGGTGCGAACCGTTTTTCTGCGGGAGAGAAGGAGAGGTGGGCTGGCTGGCTTAGTTGGGCCAGGCTAGTTGGGCTGGGTCTTTTACCCTTTTTTTTGTTCTGTTTGTTTTTCCTTTTCTCTTTTCTTTAATTCTATTTTGATTTTGTTTGGTCAATTCATACATCCATTTGAATTCAAACAATTGCCAAATTTTGTGTGGGTTTAAGTACTGGTTAGCACTAAAATCTGAAGTCAATTTTAGAATAATATTTTATTCTTTTGGGGGTCTTTTATTTATTTTAAAAGGCCAATGTTTTAAATCAAATGAGATTTAATAATATTTTCAAACACCATTCAAATTCTTTAAACTTTCCAAATCCTTTCAGTAGGTTTTTATTTGATTATTTGGGTGTCAAATAATTCATCTTGAATTATTTGGAATAATTTAATATGATTCATTAATCATTTAGGATTGGGTATTTGTTTCAATTCTAATGGAATTTTAATATAGTTTTATTTCCCCAATTTTTTATTTGGAAGTTTTCTTTAATCTCAATTAGGTTGAATTAAACAACTTTTATTTCACTTGGGTAAATTCCAAAATATTATTTTCCCCATGATTTAGTCAATTATTTCTAATAGGGGTTTTGTCTTTATTCAAATGGAATTAGGTTTAAGCCCTTTTATTTTATTTGGAAATTATTTATCCTTTTATTTTATTTGGATTTGGATTCCATTCATTCCATTTGCTTATGGTCTTTTCCAAGATTTAATTTGGTCTTTAAATATTCTTTATTTAATATTTCTTTATCTATCTTACAAAATCCATATCTTTTTATTTAGAGGTCCAAACTTGGTGATTTCAATTTATAAAATCTTGTTTAACATTTGTTTATCCTTTTAAATATCTTTGGGACTACTGCTCACCATATTGGTATGGATTTTAGATAAGGGCTTTATTAGCTTTGGAATTTACTTATCCTTATCTTATTAAATTCATAAGATTTTATTTATGGTTCCAAATTAAGTGAAACCAATTTATATGGCTTTATAATATTTCTATTTGTCTTTCTTGATCATTTGTAAATGTTTGTTGACAAGATTACATATGGATCAAATCCATAGGCTTGGAGATAACTTGGAAATGATTTTTATTCCATTAGGGTTTAGGGTTTGGATTTATTTTCCAAGTGTTTAAATTTCCAGATACATTCATTGAGGAATGCATTTCTCTTGATTTGGATTTTGTTGAATTCAAACTTTAATTAAAGTTTGTTCAAGATGGGATTTTTAAGTTTCCATTTAGAAACAAAAGTTTCTTTTCACCCTGAAATTCAACAATAATTTATTTTATTTTTATTTATTTTTCACATTACAAGATTTGGAAAATCTTGGGATGTGACAAATAATGGCCATAATCATGCAGAGCGACAAAACATTATCAATCAAAGCATAAAGTGGTACCACAAGCCAAAAACTAAATGATCATAGAGGCTAAGGTGACTGGTTCATATTCATAACATGGTGTGAGCATGTGCCAAGTCAACCTAAACAAAGAATCAAAGGAGAATACCACAATACTATGCTTTTGTATGCTAAAAAACGCATGATTCTTGCAAGGCACATTAAGAAATCTCAATTTTTTGGAACAAGTCATTCTATAACAATAATTACTAAGCATAAGGTCAAAACAACATCTAACATGGCATGATAAAGTCTAGGCCACAATCAAAATAAGCTCCTTTTTGTACCATTATAAGCATGAAACTTTCTACTCCTTTCCAACACCAATCAACTTATTTGAAACATCACAGAGAAAGCAGGGGTCCACTACTGTACTCAAGAAAACTAAGCAAAAGAAAACCAAAAACAAAAACTAAGACGCTCCAAGAACAACACAACTGTGCATGAAACAATAAAAACGAAGTGTCTAGAAAGAGACCTGAGATTTTTATTGATGAAGAAGGGGATGCCTAGGGCATCCCCAAGCTTTGATGCTTATACCTATTAAATATTTCTTGGGGTGACACGGGGTGGCATCCCCAAGCTTGAGCTTTTGTCCATTCTTCATCTCATTACATCATTCTTCCCCTACACTTGAAAATTTCCTTTATACAAAACTTCACACAATCTTCATTAGCAACATTAGTGCATTCAAAAGAATAAACCTTTGGGTTTAGTTTCAAAACAGCAAAACTTTTATTAAAAACACAAGCTACTGTAGAAATTCCTTCAAAAATCTCAATTTACCAAAGAGAACTCAATAAAGAGGCAAATGCAAATAATGGCAGAAATCTGTCAAAACAGACCAGCAGGTAAAAACCGATTTTTTCGTAGACCTTATGTTGATCAAATCGAAAAGTGTTGAACTAACTAAAGTTAGATAAAAACCTGGGGGATTTACGTAGAAAATTACAGATCAATCGGAGATACAGAGATTTTTCACGAATATTTACAGTGAAGCATAAAAATCTGTTTCGGGACAGCAACTTTCCCAAATCTTACTTCTCTCTCATTAGAGGTTATTCTTGGCACAAAAATCAAAAAAAAGTATAAGGAGAGGTTATTACAGAAGTAATAACTTCCAAGACTCAAGAAAACTATTGGGTTATCTCCCAAGAAGTACTTTTTTTAACGCCTTTAAGTTAGGCACAAGAAGCAAGAATCAAGTATTTTTAAATGAAGAAGCATTAACATCAAATTTTGCTTTCAAAAGAGGAGAAAATGGTAACTTATCTATCCTTATAGGGAAGTGTTCTATACCTTTCTTGAATGGAATTGATATCTAATGGTGCCTTCTTTAATATCAATGATGGCACCAATAGTTCTAAGAAAAGGTCTTCCCAAAGTAATAGGACAAGAAGCATTGCATTCAACATCCAAAACATAGAAATAAATAGGGACATGGGCACTGTTAACCATAATAAGAACATTATTAATACTCCCCATTAGTTTCTTTTTAGCATTCTCATCAAGTGAAACATCCAAATAGTAATCTTCCAAAGGTGGCAAATCAAGCATTTTATAAATCTTTCTAGGCATAATAGAGACACTAGAACCGATGTCACATGAAGCTTTAATATCAAAGTCATTCAATTGCATATTAATGATGGGTTCCCAACTATCTTCTACTTTCCTAGGAATAGAAGCCTTGTGTTTCAATTTTTCTTTCTTAATTTTAATGAGAGCATATGTAATGTGTTTTGTAAAAGCCATATTCATAGAACTAGCATTAGGACTTATAGCAAGATTTTGTAGGAACATAATCACTTCAGAGATATTGCAACCATCAAGATCAAAATCAAACTTAGCATCATAGGTGGTAGACTTATTGGGTTTAGGCATTGTTGTAGGAGGAATGGGGACTTCTTGTGGTTTGCTAGCATCAACATTGGTGGTAGTAATAGTACAAATACTATTGTTTCTAGCAATTTCATCTTCTCTTTCTCACTTAGCATGTAATTTAGCTAACATTCTAACATTTTCATCAATAGTAACTTGTATGGCATGAGTAGCAGCAAAGGTACTTTCCAAGGTTTCAGGTTGGCATCCATTTTATTAATCAAGGAGGACTGTGCTTCAGACAAAGATGAAATATTTTTCTCAGCATTCAAAATTTTGGACTGCAAACTAGGAATTTCCCTATTCAAATTCTCAAGTTGATGACTAATACTTTTCAAAATAGCAGATTGTTCTTCCATAGTTGTAGTGAATATTTTTTTCTGCTCATATTGCATTTGCATGAAGTTTTTAGTGGATCTTTAAACTTCTAGAATCCTATCTTTACTAGGCATTCCAGATCTACCATGATAAGTATTACTATTATTAGGAGGATAAGGCCTATAGTTATTACTACCAAAATTATTCCTATAGGCATTGTTGTTGAAATTGTTATTTCTAATGAAGTTCACATCAACTTGCTCTTCTTGAGCAACCAAAGAGGCTAAAGGAACATTATTAGGATCAATATGAGATTTTCCATTAACAAGCATAGACATGATAATATCAATTTTATCACTCAAGGAGGAGGTTTCTTCAACAGAATTTACCTTCTTACCATGTGGAGCTCTCTCAGTGTGCCATTCAGAATAATTAACCATCATATTATCAAGGAGCTTCATTGCAGCACCCAAGGTGATGGTCATAAAGGTACCTCCAGCAGCAAAATCCAACAGATTTCTTGAAGAGAAATTTAACCCTGCATAAAAAGTTTGGATAATCATCCAAGCAGTCAGTCCATGAGTGGGAAAATTCTTTACCAAAGTTTTCATTATTTTCCAAGCTTGAGCAACATGTTCGTTACCAAGTTGTTTAAATTTCATATTTCATTTCTCATAGATATAATCTTAGTAGGAGGATAGTATTTTCCAATAAAAGCATCTTTGCATTTAATCCAAGAATCAATACTATTTCTAGGCAAGAATAGCAACCATTCTTTAGCTTTTCCTATCAAGGATAAAGGAAACAATTTGAGCTTAATAATATCTGCATCTACATCCTTATATTTTTGCATCTCACAAAGTTCAAGTTATTGAGGTGGGCAGCAGCATCATCAGAACTAGCACTAGAAAATTGCTCTTTCATAACAAGATTTAATAAAGTAGGCTTAATTTCATAAAAGGTAGCATCGGGAGCAGGTGGAGAAATAGGTGTACTTAGGAAATCATTATTGTTTGTGCTAGTGAAGTCACACAACTTGGTATTCTCAGCAGAGTTCATTTTTGCAAAAGTGGAGCAAGCCAACAGCAACAGCAACTAGAGTGGGAACTATTTTTTTTGGAATTTTTGATAAGAAAAAGCAAACCAAACGAAACTATTTTTTTGGATTATTTTTGATAAAAAGAAGCAAGCAAAACAAAGCAAAAGGAACGAAGCAAAACAAAAAACAAAGTAAAAAGAATGGTTGTGAGGGACTCCCCTTGTGAAGCTGTCCTTAACTCCTCGGCAAGGGCGCCAGAAAATGTCTTGACGCGGCTCAATTGTAGAGCTTCGTTGGGAGACCCCAAGAGGAAGGTATGATGAGCACAACGACAAATTTTCCCTCAGTTGTGAAACCAAGGTTATAGAACCAGTATGAGCAAGGAAACAACTCCAAGGTGTTGCTAGCAACTTGGAATCCTGCACAACACAAACTCAAAACTTTGCCCCAACTTACAGTGAGGTTGTCAATCTCACTGGTTTGCTGAAAACAAAGGATTAAACGTATAGTGTGGAAAGTAATGGTTGATTGCAGAAATTAAACGGTAAGAGTAGATGATGTAACAATGGTAAAGATTGGACCATGGTCCACAGTTCAATAGAGGTGTTCTCCTTAAGATAAATAACAAACATTCTGGGTGAACAAATTACATCAGGGCAATTGACAGGAACTGGGCAAGGCATAACAATGCAAATACTAGACATTCATGATTCCTATGAGATTTGATTGGGCATTACAATAATATACATAGACCGCCATCCAACTGCATCTATGACTAATAATCCACCTTCAGGTTATCGTCCAAACCCCCTCCAGTATTAAGTTGCAAGCAACGAATAATTGCATTAAGCAATGCGTGTAAAGTAAATAATACAATTGTTCCATGAACAAAATATTGTTGTTTTCTCCCTAGTAGCAACAACACATCTATAACCTTAGAGATTTCTGTCACTTTCCCGGATTCAATAGAGACATGAACCCACTATCGAGCATAAATACTCCCTCTTGGAGTCACTAGCATCTACTTGGCCAAGATAGCTACTAGAAACGGAGATCATGCAAGATCTCAAACAACATAGACATGATATAATCAATAAGACATGATAGAATCAATAATCAATCGGACATAGTATCTCAATATCCATCGGATCCCCGCAAACACAACATGCATGATTACAAATAGATGATCTTGATCATGAACGGAGCTCACAAGATCTAAACATGATAGCACAAAGGAGGAGAAACAACCATATATCTACTATATGGACCCATAGTACAAGGGTGAACTACTCACGCACTACACCAGAGGCTAGCATGGTGATGAAGAAGGCCTCCGGGATGATCTCTCCCCTCCGGCAGGGTACTAGGAAGAGCTTCGGATCCCCCGATCTAGGGACGATAGTGGCGGCGGCTACAAACTGTTTCGTGGAGATCTGATCGGGTACTTAGGGTTTTGGCATCGGGGGGCTTTTATAGGCGAAGAGGCGAGGCAGGGGCGGCCAGGGGCCCCACACCCTACCCTGGCGTGGCCTAGGGTGGGTCCGCGCCTGGGGGTGTGGCCGCCCTGTGGATCCCCTCCGTCTATCCCGTGGACTCCGTGTTCTCCTCGGTGAAATATTGACTTTGGCTTTTGTCCTGTCCAATTCCGAGAATATTTCGTTACTAGCTTTTCTGAAACCAAAAATAGTAGAAAACAGGCAACTATCACTACGACATCTTGTTAATAGGTCAGTACCAGAAAATATATAAAAATACCTCAAAGTGTAGACAAAGCAAAGCAAAATTGATACTAAGCAAGCATGGAACATAAAAATTATACATACGTTGATGACGTATCAGGCCAAGCCGGAAGGGTAACCCTGCTAACGACGTCGATCGCAAAACTTTCTCAAACAAAAGGGGTGCAGATGAAGGGCAAAGGAAAAAGAGAGTGGTCAGTACTGAGGCCAGTACACAACGAGACTTAGAATTCCACGGTCCTCGCATACATAGGTGTGGTGGATTGAAGCGGTAGTGCATCATGCACTAAACAACCTATAGAGACTCGATACATCTGTTGGCTATCAGAGAGGGATAAGAAAGACCTATTCGGAACCAACCTAATACTACCACCAAACATATCCATCCTAGTATTTCCCCCTTGAGACCAAACAAGGAAGTCAAGCCGAGGAAACTCACACGATTGGCAGTTTTATTCATTCTTTCCATGGTGGTTATCCAACTTACTAGTCATATAGATACAAGTCAAATTATAATAGTAAACTTTAGTTCTAGTTGTCTATGATCGAGATACTATGCTGCAAGTCGTCCATAACCACGGACACGGATTTTCGAAAAGATTTAACCCTGCAGGGGTGCACCAAAGTTTCCACATGCACTTCGACCCTTGTTTCTAGATCAATTAACGTACTTCCATCGGTATGTCGGCAGGGCCTAGGACACAACGCTTTCCCTGACCCAAAGCAAGTACTTGGGGGCCACCCGAAAGAGCTACCCGTATGATGTATAGCTAATCCTTCTCGTATGGACCCTGAGGTTGCATGGACTTGCACGGGAGCAGAGGTCATAGACAAAATATTCCCGTGATAGAGTGTCGCACCTATGCAACATTAATAAACGCTCATCGAGCAATAGGTAATGAACATCTGATACATGGCATACATATCATAAGTATAGTAGTAACGCATAAAGTCTGAACTAGTGTTGTGGACCCCAGAACAGTACTTTGAAATCAGATACTAAGCCGATAGGGGTGTTTATAAGCCCGAACTAGTGTTAGCGCGCTCAGTCTCGAAACAGGTGTCAAGAACTCGGGTCCTAGGTGGACACAGAGGTGCAGGATAATAACCAAATCTCAATTATTACGCCTATGTGTCTCTGCATTATTTATCTACTTTCAATATTATTTATTAAACTATAAATAAAGCTATGATCATCTCCACCATTATGAATATGCCAAACCCAACATCATTGGCACTTGACGATGCGAAGCAACACCTAAGCAAGTGACTACGAGACATAGGGCCAACTGTATACCCAAAACAGGTAATAGGAGGTGTCCAAGGAAATATAGGCTGCAAGGGGTGTAACGGGTATGAAAAACTAAAGCATCACAACACAAGTAGCAGTAGATCAATAGGAGGATGTAAAAACTACAAATGTAAAATAGATAGAAAGAGGGAGAATGTTCGCCTAGAAAATAATGCCGAAGGTTCATCTGAAGATCAAGTCGGCACTTGTATCAACTCATCGGCCTAATCCGTGAAAAAGCAAGGCACTAGAAGAAACATCAGATGCATTATTTAATACTACGACCAAAAACCGGGGATGATACATGTATGATGCATGACATGGCATAGGTGCGATGCAATTAGGCAATATTAGGCGGAACCAGGGTCCCGGCAATTAATTAGATGGTTCATGTTGTTTACATACCCCGCAATTTAAATATTGACTTAATAAGGCAAATAGTGGCACCGATTCACTAAACAAATTTAAATGAAGCCAATATGAGACTAGATTTTCCCACATACGGTCTGCATATTTAATTTAGGTGAATTAACTAAATACCCCCAAACATCCACAATATGCATGTGAGTATGAAAAATTTAAATGCAACAAGTATATATGTCATATTATAAAAACAGGGGTCGGATATGGGTCACACATTGGTCTGAAGATCTTGGGGGTTCGACGGGGGGATCGGTCTTGGGGCAATGACCTTCGAATTCCGTGAAGATGGTCATGGCGTTCCGGGAAGGCGATCTTGGTTCGGGGCTTAGATCCTCGAGACCGAGGTATTCGGTTCTGTGTTAGAGATCGGGGATTTTGAGAGTCCATGTCAAAGATCTCAGATTCTGGTGTCAGTGTCCTTCTTGTGGCTCCATGTACAACCTTCGACATCATCGGGATTAGGCCGGTCTTGTCGGAGAGGAGATCTTGACGCGCCTTGTTGTTGTGCTTTGGGTACCGCAGTGCTTAGGGGTAAAATGGATGTCGGTCGTTGTTCCAAACTCGATCAATCGCTCTTGTGTATCCATTAACTATACAACAAGAATACAAACATCAAGTGAAGGACGGCCGAAATAAGCCCGAGGACGCGTGGCACGACACTTCGCGGTCCAGGAAGGGGCGGATGTGGCCACTGCGAGGAGGCGGCAGGGCTCTGCCCAGCAGATGGGAGGCGGGGCCTAGCTGCACTCGAGGGTGGGGTGTAGGTGGCGGTGGAGGTGGTGCTCGGTGACCAAAACGGTCGACGCCTGAAAGATCATGTGGGCCCCATGTGTGGTTTTGGTAATTAATGACAATCTTTATGGACTAATGTGTGTATTAAGTTGCACTTGTAGGATTTTTGTACATTGGCATTGCTTGGAGCATGTGTTGGCTTCAAGGTCGATGAAATGAGAAGAAGATGTGTTGTGCAAGCTCAAAATGCGCCATCTATAGAAGATCTCATGTTTGATGCTTGCCATCCTCGGTGATCATGGATCGATGATGAGGAATCAAGAAAGGTGTTCCATCTTGAGAAGGACAAGATCGTATACATCGAGATCAAGTGGATTTCTCAAGGCAAAGGTATAATCTTGATAGGTTTTCCCTTTTGACGGTCTCATGTTGTTCTTGGGAGACCAGGTTTAGGATAGATAGTCGTTCTATCAAGAGGGGTCTCATATGAGTAACTCGATCATATCGTTTGGAGTGAGCTAAAACCTTTGCATTCTTGCATCATCGTATTTAGTTGTTATTTTTTCTTATCCATGTGAGGATTTAGAGCTTGTGGTAATCTCCATAACAAGCTCTTGGTCATCAAAATCGGATCCCACGTTTATACCATGTTGCGATTTTGATCTTGGCGGATTTCCGGTTTCTCACCAAGTGAGGTATCTCACATTATAATACTTGATACATTCTCACTTGGCGACAACCAATATTTTTATTGGGTAGCTCTTTTCTTCCTCTTTCCAACGTAATTAGAATCAGGTCAATCGGAGTCACCGTTTGTATTTTTCTTTATTTGATTTGGAAAAAGAAAAAGAAAAAGAAAAAGAAAATATGGTTTTCTGGGCCGAAGCGGTAGTACTGCTTGGTACTACCGGATGGCACAATGCACGCACGCACCCCTTTTGGCCCACGTGGTAGTGGGAGCTGATGCTACTGGCCCAGCGCGGTACTACCGCCGGGGCGGGCTGGTAGTACCGGGCCGGCTTGCCCAGCTCCCAGCATCCCACCCCGCTCCTTGCCACTGCCGCCTCGCTCCCGCTCATTCCCGCGCGCGCCCAGCGCCCTGCCTCGCGCGTGCGCCCGCTCGCCCTGGTCCCAGCAGCACGCGCAGCCGTCGCCTCTCGCGCACAACTCCGAGTTGACCGCCAGCTCGCCCGCTCGTTCTCCGTTTTGGCGCTGCTGGGCTGTTTGGTCCGGTAGTACCGGCCCAGCTCAATTTTTAGTTCCCAACAGGCAGAAAAATCATGGGCCCTATATATACTTCCTTCCTTTTATCTTTTTGGGTGCTTCTTCTTCCTCTATTTTTCCCAAGCTTTGCCCATTATTCTTATTCTCTCAAGCTTGATTCAAGTCTTCCCCTCCAATGATTCTTGCCTATATTTGAGTGGAATATAGAGGAGATCTAGATCTATGTTTTGACCAAACCAAAACATCTCTTTGTGAGTGTATCTTTGGGATCTAGATCTTGGGGGATTTTGTGTCCCTCTTTGTGTTCTTCCTCTCTTCTTCCCCCAATAGCTTTAGTAGCTTTGTTGGAACTTGAGAGTGAGGGATTGGAGCATCTTTATGGTGTTCTTTCCTCTTGCATTCGGTGCATCAGTTTGAGTTCTCCTCAGAGGATTTGGTGAGTGAAAGTTGAGAAGCTTTTTACTCTTGGGTTCTTGCAACCCTAGATAGTTTGGTTGTGTTGCAGGTTGTGGATTACTTGGGGCCTCAAATTAAGTTGTAGATATTTCCCCAAGCTTGTTTATTGGGAGCCTCCAATTAAGTTGTGGAGAAGTGCCCCAACCTTGTGAGAGGTTTCGGATTGCCACCAACAAGTGCACCGATAGTGTAAGTGTGAATCGATCCCGTTGGGGTGAGATTCACCGGAGAACAATGGAGACATTTTGTGGCATAGGTGGTTTGATACCACCCCCTCTCCAAACGAGACGTACTCCATGTTGGGAGGAACTCGGTAAAATATCGTTGTCCCCGTGTGCCTCGGTTATCTCTATACCCGAGCTCTTTACTTATGCACCTTACTTTGTGATATCCTTCGTGCTTGAAGTCTATATCTTGCTATCACATAGTTACTTATCTTTCTTAGCATAAGTTGTTCCTGAACATAGGTGAACCCTAGTTATTCTAGGTTTTGTGCTTGACAAAGTAAACGCTAGTTTAATTCCGCCTTTGTTGAGCACTCTCGAATTTTTTTTAATCGCCTATTCACCCGCCTCTAGGTGGAATCTGTATCCTTTCAATGCCAGGCGTCCATGCGTGGGTGAGGCGAGTGACGAGGAGAAGCTTGTGGTCACGGGCGCTGGCGACAGGAGGCGAAGCACCGCAGGGACGCGCGCAGCGGTCAGCGGCGAGGCCAAGCCAAAGCGGCGGCGCTGCAGCGGCTCGGAGAGGACTAGGAAGGGCGATGCGGGCAGCCGGAGGAGAGGATAGGGAGGGATGACGGGCGGAGTCAACTGAGGGCACAGATGAGGAGCTCTTCGAGTGGCAACCAGGGACGAGCTCGAGGCGGTGTCAGGTCATGCAGTGGTTGAGGCGAGGCCCAGAGAGGGGATCATCGGGCGGAGGTTGCAGAGGGCCAGGGGAGGGGTACCGCGATGCGGTGGTAGCGCCGGACGATGGCGAGGTCACATGGAGAGCGGTAGTGTCGATTACGGGAATGACGAGGAGGCCAAGCCTGGCGGAGGGGACATGTGAGCGAGGAAGGAGGAGACATGGTCGAGGGAGGACGCATGTTCGTGGTGAAGCGAGCGACAGAAATCATGCGGGAGGGGTCGCGTGGATAGGACTCTGTGATGGGGGTGGGGCCGGGGATTGCGGTAGGTTGCCGCTGTGCTGGGACGCGGTCATGCTGGAGTGCGACGCACGCGGGATGGACGCGGTCAAGGCGGGGTTGGGTCCAGGGGCAGGCAGGTGTGTCGGTGGGTGGTGTGCTGGCAGTGCTCGGGTGTGTGGCGGCGGGGAGGAGGGAGTAGGTGGGGGGAGTGGAGATTAGGTTAGTGTTTGGTACTAGAGGGATCTAGGGTCAGGATTTAACCAGGGTGGTAGGCTGCTGGTTTGCTAGGCTTTGGCCCGGCAGGCTGACGGACTCCCCCGGTAAATATTTATTTTCTTTTAAAATAAAACAATTTCAAATAGGTTTTTAGAGAAACAAAATACTCTGGACAAGCCTGAGGTTTTGATTTGAAATAAAAGCCGGGGGATATTTAAAAACAAAATAGAGTTTTTAAAATAGTTTTTGGAGAACAGAAGCATGCAGTCATGAGGGTGCTCAAATGTAATGTGGAATGATGACATGAGCATGCCATCATGATGATGTAACAATTAACAAGCATATGAGTGTTGATTTGTATTTATTATGTAGCATTCCAATGTTAGACAATTGGGATGCTACAAGTCTCCCCCACTAAACAAGAATCTCGCCCCGGGATTCCTAAGAAAAGAAATTGTAACAACCCATGTTTGTAATATATGTACTTAGTACTTAAGCATGGCATGCATCTATTTAAATCATCCAAGTAATGCATGTGATCAAGTGTGTTTAATTAAATGCAAACCCTAAACCCTAGATTCTTCTCCTCTCTTTGAAACACATTCAAATGGTTTGAATTTTGAAAACCCCCAAAATTTGTGGAGCCCAAATTGTTTACAAGGGTCCCATAGTGTTTCAGTTATTTTTGCAAAACCTCTTGTATTTTTGAAATAACTCAAAAACAGAATTTGAAAGGAAAATACCAAACAGAAATAACAAAACTTAAAAGGAAAAAGTTTTGGTTAAAAAAAAAAGAGCAGCAGCCGAACCAGGCCACGGCCCAGCTTCTCTCTCTCCCTCTCAGAACCTTTCCTGAAGCCCAGTAGTGGCCTAGGTCAACCCACCCAGGGCCCAGGAGCAGGCCCGTACCCCTTCGCCTCTTTCTACCTTTCTTCCTCCTCGCTAGAAGGACGCCGTTGCGGAAGCTGCTCGCTATCGCCGGCACGGCCGTCCCTGCT
Source organism: Avena atlantica (assembly GCA_910589765.1). Classification (NCBI taxonomy): domain Eukaryota; kingdom Viridiplantae; phylum Streptophyta; class Magnoliopsida; order Poales; family Poaceae; genus Avena; species Avena atlantica. The sequence goes on from OU342733.1 coordinate 334,460,292, forward strand.
TCGCCGCGATGCTCGCTGCGCCAAGATGAACACTACCGACGCCGGAAACGTCTATAAGAACCCTTCCCGCCACCCGGCCGAACCCTAACCTTATCCCTTCCCTATTTCTTCCCCTCCACCGAACCCTAGCTCATCGGAGCTGCCGGTTGCCGACGTTCCTCACCTCCCCTCGCCGTTCCGAGCTCGCTGGGGTGACCTCCGTGGTCGACTGATTCGATTGCCCTGGCCAGCGCCCACCGAATCCCTCTCCTCCGCCGTAATCGAAGCCACCTGCCCGATGCCGGTCGCCGTCTTTGCCATCGATTCCGGCCTCCTCGAGCCTCGCCGTCGCCTTGATCCGCTCCAGGGTGAGATTCTGATTCTCCCTAGTCCCTTCGCTTGCTCCCTCTCCCTCTGTGCCGACACCGCATCACTGGTCTGCATGCGCTGCCGCCGTCCGTCATCGTGGAGACTGCTCCGGTGACCACAAAATGGAGGCGCCGCCGTAGTTAGGTCTGCCTCCATGCGCTGATTCAAACGAGCTATTCCGCGTGTCCCCATTCGCATCCTAGCGCCGCCCGACGCCGCCGTCTGGCCGTTCTCCGGCGACGCCCGCGTGGCGCCTGCGTGGCAGCCAGCCTGGCCCAGGCCCCACCTGGCAGCCGCAGTGGCTAGAGCTAGCCCTAGTGAGAAATGCCCTGAACCTGTTTTGCGCGTGTGGCTGCTGATGTAGCTTCGGCCCCACCAGTCAGTCACTGTGGGTATGTTCAGATGTGGTAACAAAAGCCCTAGGTTGTATTATGATGTCAGCCTGATGCAATAAAGGTTTAAATATTTCAGAAAATGATTTAAATATTGTAAAATTCATATCTTATTATTTATAAGTCAGAAAAATATGAATAATATATCAAAATGTTTAGAAAAATGAGTTCTACCTATTTAAGCTATAATCATAAATTGATCAACAAATTTACTAACAAGTTTAATTAGAGAACTAAATCAACCCCTCTCATGTGTTTCCGGAGTTTCCCGAATTAGGGTTTTCAACCCTCGGAACCCCGTTTAAGTTGTCAAGCATGCCTTAGGGTTTCATTTCAATGCAATTCAACTTGTCATATCATCATCCTTGTTTGAGAATTGCATCAATGCCATGTCTTGATTGTTGCCTTTCTTTCCGGTATTGATTCTTCGCGATAGGATCCGGGCCCGAAGCTGAAGTCAACAACACCGACGATCCATACCTGTCTACTGACGGACAAGGCAAGCATAGCCTCTCATTCTGAACCTATGTTTTATAAAGTATATTACTTTCTCACTATGATGCACACGATTCCAATGTGGTATTCTGTCAGTAGCTAGTGTTACCTATCTACTGCACTGTTTCCCTTTTGTAGCCTTATACTCCTGATCCACTGCTCCTAGCATACCTAGGTCTGACATCTGAGCGTTGATAGAGCTTCTGAGGTCGACAGCTTAGCTATGCATAGTATCAATGTCTGATCTATCCGAACGATGAATCAGAGGTGCCGGAGAATCTAGAAAGGTATGAGGTGGTGACATCATCGAAGGAGATAACTAATCATGCTAAGGCTTGTATGGGAGGCCACGTTGGGACCCGAGTTTGTAGTCTCATGGTCGCTACCATTAGGACCCGAGTTCTTGCCTCTTGAACCAAGACGAGCGTACAACCACACGGGGCCTGGAAAACCCCATGAGAAACTAACTTGCCTAGTAGATTCCATGAGTCACATAGTTCGGGTTTTCCATCTGGCATACGCATTGAAAACATTTTCGAAATGAGGAGGTGAAGGAGGTGCATCATAACCGGTAGGGAAGCGTGGACCGGGTTGCTTGGGGTCGATGGAGCCCCTGGTGAACCAACCTCACCTCACATCTTTACGGAGGAACCATCCCTAGGGCGTGACTCATGGTCTCGGCGAAAGCAAGGTAAAGGTCGTGGTCAACCACCCTCTGCCGGCCTTCCAAGGAAGAGGGCTAATAATTTGGCATTAAGAGTCGGTTGGTGCGTGTGGGTAAAGTTGTACACCCCTGCAGGGTATTAATCATTTCGAAAAGCCGTGTTCACGGTTATGAACAACTTGGGAATGGACGTGATGATCATAGAGAACTATAACCTAAGTAAAACTTGCTGATCCACGTGTGCTTAAGGATGCTTCCTCTGGGTCGAGGGGGTAATCCTAGATAGGAGGTTTTGATGAAGCTGGTGGTTACCAAGATGTGATGAACAAGATGAGGAAGTAGGTATCTTATCCCTTTTAAAATATTCTGAGTAGACGAGCCTCTTCTCTCTCTTGTTTACAAATAAAGATTGCTTTCCGCAAAAGAAAATCCAGAGAAAGGCTTTCTAGACAGAGCATGTAGATACTAGGTTATCTAAGTCTTGTGGAATACATCCTCGTACTCAGCCTTGTGCCATTGTTGTTTTTCTATAGAGGATCTGGTTGGAACTGAAGGTGGCTTCTACGTTGACATCGACGAGTAGTTGGGGGTCCCAGGTAGAAGCCTAAGGACTATGGGATGGATGTCGCTTTTGTTAATTGCCTCTTAGGCCTTTTTCTAAGTTGTTGTGTAGAACAACATAATGTGATGTACTGTTGGGTCTCTGACCTCTTGTTTGTAATAACTCTAATATCTCACTCTGCTAAGAGTTTAAAACTCATGCTGTTGAATCCCTGTGTTCTGTAATGTTATCGAATCATACTGTGATCTTCCGTGTTTGGGAGTTGAACTTATCTTAGATAGTGATCTGAGGTTAGTTTAACCCTAACCCTGGGAGGTGCTACAGAAATCTTGAAATTACGATGTAGCTTCTTCAAGGGGATGGTGCGACCACTGCACCTTGCAAAACTTGTCGTGAGAACACTTCGGAGGAACAAAGCCAGAAATAAGGTATCAAAAGGTAAAGCCACCTCTAACTTCGACATAATGAGAGAAAACATACATTCTAATACCCTTCAATGTACAAGAGCAAATAGACTGAGTAGTCAGCATGGGGGCCAATCCATCACGCACCCAATCTATTACTCCGCATATGCAATAGAAAATCATGCAACCATTCTCAGAATTAGACTGAAGATCTTCACAAGTGATGTTTGGAAACAAAGGAGTGATGCATGTTCTTCATCGGATCTAACACAGATGATATCGTCGTGTCGGAAACATCAAGAGATACAAAGAAAAAATTTAGTGAATTTTTGGGTCCACTGAAAGGTACAACAGATGAAATATTCATCAGATAGCATGAAGACCAGAAGTCAAAGCACCATTGCAAGAGGAAGAAAGCGAAACCCTGAAGGTACGACAGAAACCCAACCACGAAAATTCCTGGACTTGAAGAAAAGATAAGAGAGCAGATTCAAAACACAGAGGTAAGAGGAGAACAGTAGAGGGGTAAGGAGTAAAAGTATACCTAATTAGATCTATCCAACCAATTTCCAAAATAATTTTGACACTCTACATCGGCCGTTAGCTAGGTTATCCTACATGCTGGACAATTGGGCTATCACAACTGTTGAGCTCTGATACCACTTTGTAACAACCTCAGATCTGTCCTATGCAAGTTTTAGCGTTTCCCACCAAACCCGCATAGAAACGATTGAAAGATGCCCACCAGGCACTTTTGTGCGGGTGGAAAATGAAGTAATACCATTACACATTAGTCCATGATGGAACCCACAAAACATATATACAATAATGACTCAAAGAGTCAAGAATACAGATATACAGTATAAATATCCAAATCACCTTGAAAAGATACAATATCCGCCTACCGATAAGATGCAAATTGGGCCAAGAACCCTGAAGAATGACCAATGGCGTCCATAGCCCTGCCCAGGCCAAGCCAGAAGGGCAACCCTGCTAACGACGTCGATCTCAAAACCTTCTCAAACAAAAGGGGTGCCGACAAAGGGCAAAGGAAAAATAGAGAGGTCAGTACTGAGGCCAGTACACATCGAGACTCAGAATTCGGAGGTCCTCGCCTATGTAGGTATGGTGGACTGAAGTGGCAGCGCAACATGCACTAAACAACCTATAGAGACTCGATACATATATCGGCTATTAGAGAGGGATAAGAAAGACCTATTCGAAATCAACCTGATACTACCACCAAACATACCCATCCTGGTATTTCCCCCTCGAGACCAAACGAGGAAGTCAAGCCGAGGAAACTCACACGGTTGGCAGTTTTATTCATTCTTTCCATGGTGGTTATTCAACTTACTAGTCATATCAGATAAAAGTCAAATTATAATAGTAACCTTTAGTTCTAGTTGTCTCAGATCGAGATACTATGCTCCAAGTCGTCCATAACCACAGACACATCTTTTCAAAAAGATTTAACCCTGCAGGGGTGCACCGAAGTTTCCACACGCACTTTGACCCTTGTTGCCAGATCAATTAACATACTTCTATCGGTATGTCGGCGGGGCCTAGGACAGGACGCTTTCCCTGACCCAAAGCAAGTACATGGGGGCCACATGAAAGAGCATATTGTATGAGGTATAGATAATCCTCCTTGTACGGACCCTGAGGTTGCATGGACTTGCAAGAGAGCAGAGGTCATAGACAAAAAATTACCGTGACCGAGTGCCACACCTACACAACATTAATAAACGATCATCGAGCAACAGGTAATAAACATCTCATACATGGCATACATGGCATAAGTATAGTAGTAACACATAAAGTACGAACTAGTGTTATGGCCCCTAGAACATTACTTTGAAATCAGATACTAAACTGATAGGGGTGTTTAAACACCCCACATGTGGTTAGCGCGCTCAGTCTCGGAACATGTGTCAAGAACTGGGGTCCTAGGTGTACACAGAGGGGCGGGATAATAACCAGATCTCAACTATTACCTCTCTATGCCTCTGCATTATTTATCTACTTTCAATATCTATCTACTAATTTTCCTTGAGGTAGGTTAGTCAAACACGTTTCCATCCACCAAAAATACGTTTTCAACCGCGGATGCCTACCGACGCCGCCACCTCTATGCCTCCTCGCGTGGCTGGACCCTCGCAATCGATTGGACTGGTCTCGCCACATCCCTCCTATCCACCATCATCCTCCGGCCGGTGGAGAGGAACAATCGTTCCACCGAACTCTTTTCCCCGTCCCTAGTTAAATTGTAATCCCAACGCCCAGATCCGTAGAGAGCTCCTCTGCGTCGCCAGGAAAAGGTAGGAGGTCCTCGGGCGGGCGTCAAGGTGCCTCCCGAGACAGAGGTGTTCGTGGCGGCATCCACCAACATACCATACCGGACGAGAGGAGACTGAGGCGTACATGGCGGCACCTCCTCGCTCGCTACCCCATTGATCCCCAACTCCGAGCGCTTCCATGGCTCTCCCTGTCCTGGCATCTCATGCCTATAGAGCTGCCGTAGCAACCCAATCAGCACGCTTCCACCGCTCCACGTCTCGCGCCGCCATCTCCCCACCCAGGTCTCCGCACAACCAGAGATCCTCCCCGTGCCGCCCAAGATCCCCGACGCGTGGCCTCCGGAGCCCTGACGGAGCCACATGTCCCTACTTTTTCCTGTGATGCCTCAACTACGAAGGTTCGCCTCCCCCTGCCTGCCTTAATCACCAACACAATTCACTTCAGAACACATATTTAGTACCATATAACCTAGATTTAACTCCTAGAATGTAAATTACTTTGTCAATTAAATAGATTTGATCCAAGTTTCGCCTAACCATCCAAACAAAGTATGATCTAGCCCGCCATATGCTTAGGAAGAATCGTCAGTATTGCTCACTTCCAATGAATGTGCACGCATCTTATGTTAACCCAGATTCTGAAGTGCTTCCTGTGGATGCTGTGATGGCACTCTTGCATTGTCTAGCACACTTAAGATGCACTGAACTCAAACCAATTAAGGTAGATGAAGTTTGCACCTTGGGGATTTTATACCAATGTGGGAGTTCACTACATAGGATAGATCAAGAGGCGAATACTCATTTTGAGGTTTGTTCTTGCTCTTGTTCCATTCAAATTACACATTGCACATATTTCTGCTAAAGTGAGGATGTCATAGGGAAGATTGAGGACGTCATAGGGCCGTCCGGCCTCCTTCATAGTGGCGTCTAAGGTGACTAGCACAGTGGTCCAATACAGCGGTGTGGCGCTGGCCAAGTTCCCTATCGGGGAGCATCGATCTGGCGGCCGGAGGTGACTCACGACAGAAACTAGAGCCGTCTACGGTGGTGATGGCGATAAAGTTTCCGACAGGTCAGTGCAAACTCCAAGTTCCTGGACTTGGACAAATCCTGCTTTATTCTCGTGTTCTTTTTCTTCTATATTAATTATGTCCACATGGCTGAGGCTAGAGAGAGCTTCGAATTTGTCAAAGGAGATGCATACAAACCGGTATTTTTTTTAGAAATTTTGCATTGTCCTATAATGACTAATTTAGTAGAAACTTGCATCTATGTCATGCATTGTCCCCATATTCTATTCTATTATGTCATCTCTCTTGAGGTAAAACCCAGGCGACATGGAGCTGCCCAATCTGATCTCAAATGATTTCAAGGAGACCCAAGGTATCAACGATAGCAATGACAATTTCACCAATTTGATGCATACATCAACGTCTTTTGTTTTTCTCCTGCCAGGCGAGTCTCCTTAGAGCAAGTACAATAAGGGGCCAGAGCTGAGACAAGAACTTATAAGACATGGTTTATACTTTTATGCAATAATTAGGAAGATTGCATAGGAAAGACATCTCACTGAATATGAAATCAGCCATACATGATCTTAATTTGGATGAATTAATGGCATAGCGAATATATTCTCAAGTGTGAATTTAGTACTCAACATCAAAATTAAACCCGTTGCAACGCACGGGAATTCTGCTATTTAGTTATTAAACTATAATTAAAGGCATAATCATCTCCACCATTAAGAATATGCCAACCCCCAACATCAGTGGCACTTGACTATGCGAAGCATAAGGATGGCAATGGGCAGGGTATGGGCAGGGTAGAGAAATACCATACCCATACCCATGTAGTCAATGGGTACAAAGGCTTACCCATACCCGTACGCACGGGTATACAATTTTACCCATACCCATACTCGGTGGGTACCCGTACCCATTGGATACCCGGTGGGTAGATATAATAGTACACAAGTTATTCAAAAATTTACTTTCATCAATTGTATATTTGAAAAAAGACAATAATCTCTACTTACTAATAGTAGACGCGTAAGTTTAGAAGTCGCAATCACATACTCGTCCCTAGGCTTCTCGGCCGTATAGGTTGAAACTCTATAGGTAAGTTTGATATGTCAGTTTAAACGGGTAGGGTATGGGTATTACCCATGGGTATAAAAGTGTGCCCATACCCTAACCATGCCGGTATGATACCCGCAGGTACCCATACCCATGTGTAAAATTGCCATTCTTAGCGAAGCAACACCTGAGCAAACGACTACGACACACATGGCCAATTATCTACCCAAACAATAGGTAATAGGAGGTGTCCAAGGCAATATAGGCTACAAGGGGTATAACAGGTACGAAAATACTAAAGCATCGCAACACAGGTAGTAGTAGATCAATAGGAGGAAGTAAAAACTATAAATGTAAAATAGGTAGAAAGAGGGAGAATGCTCGCCTGGAAAATAATGTTGAAGGTTCATCCGAAGGTCAAGTCGGCAATCGCATCAACTCATCGGCCTAATCCATAAATAAGCAAGGCACTAGAAGAAATATTAGATGCACTATTTAATACTACGACAGAAAACCGACATGATACATGTATAATGCATGACATGGAAAAGATGCGATGCAATTAGGAAATATTAGGTGGAACCGGTGTCCCAACAATTAATTAGATGGTTTATGTTGTTTAGATACCCCGCAATTTAAATTTTGACTTAACAAGGCAAATAGTGACACCGGTTCGCTACACAAATTTAAATGAAGCCAATATGAGACTAGATTTGTCCACATATGGTCTCCATATTTAATTTAGGTGAATCAACTGGATACCCCAAAACATCCACAATATGCATGCGAGTATGAATAATTTAAATGCAACAAGTATATATGTCATATTATAAAAAATAGGGGTAGGATAAGGGTCACACATTGGTCTGAAGATCTTGGGGCTTCGGGCTTCGACGGGGGATCGGTCTTGGGGCAACGGCCTTTGGATTCTGTGAAGAAGGTCATGGCGTTCCAGGAAGGCGATCTTGGTTCGAGGCTTAGATCCTCGAGACTGTGGTCTTCGGTTCCGTGTCGCAGATCAGAGATTTTGAGAGTCCATGTCGAAGATCTCAGATTCCGGTTTCAGTGGCTTTCTTGTGGCTCCATGTACAACCTTCGACATCATCGGCATCAGGGCGGTCTTGTCGGCGAGGAGATCTTGACGCACCTCGTTGGTGTGCTTCAGGTAGACATGGTGCTTAGGGGTAAAATAGAAGTCGGTGGTTGTTCCAAACTCGATCAATCGCTATTGTGTATCCATTAACTATACAACAAGAATACAAACAGCAAGTGATGGACAGCCAAAACAAGCCCGAGGATGCATGGCGCGACACTTCATGGTCTAGGAAGGGGCGGATGTGGCCGCTACGAGGAGGCAGCAGGGCTCTGCCCAACAGACGGGAGGCGGGGCCTAGCTGCACTCGGGGGTGGGGTGCGGGTGGCAGTGGAGGTGGGGTGCAGGTGGCGGTGGTGGTGGTGCTCAGTGATGGAGACAGTCGACATCGGGCGGCCTTGCACGGTGATACGTCCAAAACATATCTACTTTCCCGAACACTTTTGCTATTGTTTCTCCTCTAAACTTGTGTGATTTGGATACAACTAACACGGCATGATGCTGTTTTCAGCAGAATTACCTTGGTGTCTAGTTTTTGTGCAGAAAATCAACTATCAGGAAAAATCCTGGAAAATATGGCAAAAATCCTATTTCACCAGAAGATCTACGGAGCCAGAATACGAGACGGAGGGGAGCCCTGGGTGTCCCACCCCCCTGCCGCATGGGTGGGCTCACCCTGCACCTGGGAGGGGTGTGGCCAGCCCAGGCACTGACTCGGCCTCTCTCTGCCTATAAGTTGCCTTCTGACCTAAAAACTTAGGGGGTTTGATGTTTTTCTAGAAAGATATCCGCTGTGCCGCCACCCACCAGAAGCCGCGATTCAGAACCAGAAACTCCGTTCTGGCACCCTGCCGGGACGGGGAATTTGGGGAGGATCATCACCATCATCATCGCCAATGCCTCTCCATCAACCATCAATGTTTCCCTCATCCATGAGTGAGTAATCTCCCGCTATAGGCTATGGGGATGGTAGGGATTGGATGAGTTCTATCATGTAATCGAATAAGATTGTTAGGGCATGGTGCCTTGTATCTCTATTAGTGCTATTTGACTTTGTTGCAGCTAGTTGTGCTTAATACTTGTCACTAGGGCCCGAGTGCCATGATCTCAGATCTGAACTTATTATTGAATCATTATGAAAGTATTGTTTGTGATCTTATCTGCAAGTTGTGTACACATATCATTGTCCGGATCCAAAGGACCCGGAGTGACAGAAATTGGGACAATTCGGAGGGGATGGCTGTGATGTGAGGATCACATGTGTTCACAGAGTGTTAATACTTTGCTCCGGTGCTCTATTAAAAGGAGCACCTTAATTGCCAATAGTTCCCTTGAGGCCCTACTGCAACGGGATGGCAGGACAAAAGATGTTGTGCAACTTCTCATTGCGAGCACGCATGACTATATATGGAGCACATGCATATGATTTTTTAGTACTTGGATGCTTATTCTTATTTATCTGTAATTGCCCTAGATCTTGAAGTTACATGTTTAGAATCGTCCATGCAATGCCCATCCATCCATCCCTATGCCTAACGCGCTCATATCCTACTGTTTTCTACTACTATTACTGTTGTTCTTGTTTTACAGTTACCGTTGCTTTGCTGTTGCTACTAATAAACTTCTGTGAGCAAGAACTATTTCCAGGTGCAGCTGAATTGACAACTCAGTTGTTAAGGCTTGCAAGCATTCTTTGGATCCCCTTGTGTCGAATCAATAAATTGGGTAATACTACCCGCGAAGACTGTTGTGATCCCCTATACTTGTGGGTCATCAAGACTATTTTCTGGCGCCGTTGCCGGGGAGCATAGCTTTATTTGTAAGTTCACTTGGATCTATTGTTGTTCACTGCTACTCCATTCATCATGGGGAAGTCTCGTGATGGAAAGTTCCCTATTTTACCATCCACTACAAGAAGAGGTACAATCCTAAACACCTCTGTTTGGGAGTTGAACTTATCTTAGATAGTGATCTGAGGTTAGTTTAACCCTAACCCTGGGAGGTGCTACAGAAATCTTGAAATTACGATGTAGCTTCTTCAAGGGGATGGTGCGACCACTGCACCTTGCAAAACTTGTCGTGAGAACACTTCGGAGGAACAAAGCCAGAAATAAGGTATCAAAAGGTAAAGCCACCTCTAACTTCGACATAATGAGAGAAAACATACATTCTAATACCCTTCAATGTAGAAGAGCAAATAGACTGAGTAGTCAGCATGGGGGCCAATCCATCACGCACCCAATCTATTACTTCGCATATGCAATAGAAAATCATGCAACCATTCTCAGAATTAGACTGAAGATCTTCACAAGTGATGTTTGGAAACAAAGGAGTGATGCATGTTCTTCATCGGATCTAACACAGATGATATCGTCGTGTCGGAAACATCAAGAGATACAAAGAAAAAATTTAGTGAATTTTTGGGTCCACTGAAAGGTACAACAGATGAAATATTCATCAGATAGCATGAAGACCAGAAGTCAAAGCACCATTGCAAGAGGAAGAAAGCGAAACCCTGAAGGTACGACAGAAACCCAACCACGAAAATTCCTGGACTTGAAGAAAAGATAAGAGAGCAGATTCAAAACACAGAGGTAAGAGGAGAACAGTAGAGGGGTAAGGAGTAAAAGTATACCTAATTAGATCTATCCAACCAATTTCCAAAATAGTTTTGACACTCTACATCGGCCGTTAGCTAGGTTATCCTACATGCTGGACAATTGGGCTATCACAACTGTTGAGCTCTGATACCACTTTGTAACAACCTCAGATCTGTCCTATGCAAGTTTTAGCGTTTCCCACCAAACCCGCATAGAAACGATTCAAAGATGCCCACCAGACACTTTTGTGCGGGTGGAAAATGAAGTAATACCATTACACATTAGTCCATGATGGAACCCACAAAACATATATACAATAATGACTCAAAGAGTCAAGAATACAGATATACAGTATAAATATCCAAATCACCTTGAAAAGATACAATATCCGCCTACCGATAAGATGCAAATTGGGCCAAGAACCCTGAAGAATGACCAATGGCGTCCATAGCCCTGCCCAGGCCAAGCCAGAAGGGCAACCCTGCTAACGACGTCGATCTCAAAACCTTCTCAAACAAAAGGGGTGCCGACAAAGGGCAAAGGAAAAATAGAGAGGTCAGTACTGAGGCCAGTACACATCGAGACTCAGAATTCGGAGGTCCTCGCCTATGTAGGTATGGTGGACTGAAGTGGCAGCGCAACATGCACTAAACAACCTATAGAGACTCGATACATATATCGGCTATTAGAGAGGGATAAGAAAGACCTATTCGAAATCAACCTGATACTACCACCAAACATACCCATCCTGGTATTTCCCCCTCGAGACCAAACGAGGAAGTCAAGCCGAGGAAACTCACATGGTTGGCAGTTTTATTCATTCTTTCCATGGTGGTTACTCAACTTACTAGTCATATCAGATAAAAGTCAAATTATAATAGTAACCTTTAGTTCTAGTTGTCTCAGATCGAGATACTATGCTCCAAGTCGTCCATAACCACAGACACATCTTTTCAAAAAGATTTAACCCTGCAGGGGTGCACCGAAGTTTCCACACGCACTTTGACCCTTGTTGCCAGATCAATTAACATACTTCTATCGGTATGTCGGCGGGGCCTAGGACAGGACGCTTTCCCTGACCCAAAGCAAGTACATGGGGGCCACATGAAAGAGCATATTGTATGAGGTATAGATAATCCTCCTTGTACGGACCCTGAGGTTGCATGGACTTGCAAGAGAGCAGAGGTCATAGACAAAAAATTACCGTGACCAAGTGCCACACCTACACAACATTAATAAACGATCATCGAGCAACAGGTAATAAACATCTCATACATGGCATACATGGCATAAGTATAGTAGTAACACATAAAGTACGAACTAGTGTTATGGCCCCTAGAACATTACTTTGAAATCAGATACTAAACTGATAGGGGTGTTTAAACACCCCACATGTGGTTAGCGCGCTCAGTCTCGGAACATGTGTCAAGAACTGGGGTCCTAGGTGTACACAGAGGGGCGGGATAATAACCAGATCTCAACTATTACCTCTCTATGCCTCTGCATTATTTATCTACTTTCAATATCTATCTACTAATTTTCCTTGAGGTAGGTTAGTCAAACACGTTTCCATCCACCAAAAATACGTTTTCAACCGCGGATGCCTACCGACGCCGCCACCTCTATGCCTCCTCGCATGGCTGGACCCTCGCAATCGATTGGACTGGTCTCGCCACATCCCTCCTATCCACCATCATCCTCCGGCCGGTGGAGAGGAACAATCGTTCCACCGAACTCTTTTCCCCGTCCCTAGTTAAATTGTAATCCCAACGCCCAGATCCGTAGAGAGCTCCTCTGCGTCGCCAGGAAAAGGTAGGAGGTCCTCGGGCGGGCGTCAAGGTGCCTCCCGAGACAGAGGTGTTCGTGGCGGCATCCACCAACATACCATACCGGACGAGAGGAGACTGAGGCGTACATGGCGGCACCTCCTCGCTCGCTACCCCATTGATCCCCAACTCCGAGCGCTTCCATGGCTCTCCCTGTCCTGGCATCTCATGCCTATAGAGCTGCCGCAGCAACCCAATCAGCACGCTTCCACCGCTCCACGTCTCGCGCCGCCATCTCCCCACCCAGGTCTCCGCACAACCAGAGATCCTCCCCGTGCCGCCCAAGATCCCCGACGCGTGGCCTCCGGAGCCCTGACGGAGCCACATGTCCCTACTTTTTCCTGTGATGCCTCAACTACGAAGGTTCGCCTCCCCCTGCCTGCCTTAATCACCAACACAATTCACTTCAGAACACATATTTAGTACCATATAACCTAGATTTAACTCCTAGAATGTAAATTACTTTGTCAATTAAATAGATTTGATCCAAGTTTCGCCTAACCATCCAAACAAAGTATGATCTAGCCCGCCATATGCTTAGGAAGAATCGTCAGTATTGCTCACTTCCAATGAATGTGCACGCATCTTATGTTAACCCAGATTCTGAAGTGCTTCCTGTGGATGCTGTGATGGCACTCTTGCATTGTCTAGCACACTTAAGATGCACTGAACTCAAACCAATTAAGGTAGATGAAGTTTGCACCTTGGGGATTTTATACCAATGTGGGAGTTCACTACATAGGATAGATCAAGAGGCGAATACTCATTTTGAGGTTTGTTCTTGCTCTTGTTCCATTCAAATTACACATTGCACATATTTCTGCTAAAGTGAGGATGTCATAGGGAAGATTGAGGACGTCATAGGGCCGTCCGGCCTCCTTCATAGTGGCGTCTAAGGTGACTAGCGCAGTGGTCCAATATAGCGGTGTGGCGCTGGCCAAGTTCCCTATCGGGGAGCATCGATCTGGCGGCCGGAGGTGACTCGCGACAGAAACTAGAGCCGTCTACGGTGGTGATGGCGATAAAGTTTCCGACAGGTCAGTGCAAACTCCAAGTTCCTGGACTTGGACAAATCCTGCTTTATTCTCGTGTTCTTTTTCTTCTATATTAATTATGTCCACATGGCTGAGGCTAGAGAGAGCTTCGAATTTGTCAAAGGAGATGCATACAAACCGGTATTTTTTTTAGAAATTTTGCATTGTCCTATAATGACTAATTTAGTAGAAACTTGCATCTATGTCATGCATTGTCCCCATATTCTATTCTATTATGTCATCTCTCTTGAGGTAAAACCCAGGCGACATGGAGCTGCCCAATCTGATCTCAAATGATTTCAAGGAGACCCAAGGTATCAACGATAGCAATGACAATTTCACCAATTTGATGCATACATCAACGTCTTTTGTTTTTCTCCTGCCAGGCGAGTCTCCTTAGAGCAAGTACAATAAGGGGCCAGAGATGAGACAAGAACTTATAAGACATGGTTTATACTTTTATGCAATAATTAGGAAGATTGCATAGGAAAGACATCTCACTGAATATGAAATCAGCCATACATGATCTTAATTTGGATGAATTAATGGCATAGCGAATATATTCTCAAGTGTGAATTTAGTACTCAACATCAAAATTAAACCCGTTGCAACGCACGGGAATTCTGCTATTTAGTTATTAAACTATAATTAAAGGCATAATCATCTCCACCATTAAGAATATGCCAACCCCCAACATCAGTGGCACTTGACTATGCGAAGCATAAGGATGGCAATGGGAAGGGTATGGGCAGGGTAGAGAAATACCATACCCATACCCATGTAGTCAATGGGTACAAAGGCTTACCCATACCCGTACGCACGGGTATAAAATTTTACCCATACCCATACCCGGTGGGTACCCGTACCCATTGGATACCCGGTGGGTAGATATAATAGTACACAAGTTATTCAAAAATTTACTTTCATCAATTGTATATTTGAAAAAAGACAATAATCTCTACTTACTAATAGTAGACGCGTAAGTTTAGAAGTCGCAATCACATACTCGTCCCTAGGCTTCTCGGCCGTATAGGTTGAAACTCTATAGGTAAGTTTGATATGTCAGTTTAAACGGGTAGGGTATGGGTATAACCATGGGTACATGTCTATACCTGTGCCCGTACCCGTCACTTAACAGGTAGGGTATGGGTATTACCCATGGGTATAAAAGTGTGCCCATACCCTAACCATGCCGGTATGATACCCGCAGGTACCCATACCCATGTGTAAAATTGCCATTCTTAGCGAAGCAGCACCTGAGCAAACGACTACGACACACATGGCCAATTATCTACCCAAACAATAGGTAATAGGAGGTGTCCAAGGCAATATAGGCTACAAGGGGTATAACAGGTACGAAAATACTAAAGCATCGCAACACAGGTAGTAGTAGATCAATAGGAGGAAGTAAAAACTATAAATGTAAAATAGGTAGAAAGAGGGAGAATGCTCGCCTGGAAAATAATGTTGAAGGTTCATCCGAAGGTCAAGTCGGCAATCGCATCAACTCATCGGCCTAATCCATAAATAAGCAAGGCACTAGAAGAAATATTAGATGCACTATTTAATACTACGACAGAAAACCGACATGATACATGTATAATGCATGACATGGAAAAGATGCGATGCAATTAGGAAATATTAGGTGGAACCGGTGTCCCAACAATTAATTAGATGGTTTATGTTGTTTAGATACCCCGCAATTTAAATGTTGACTTAACAAGGCAAATAGTGACACCGGTTCGCTACACAAATTTAAATGAAGCCAATATGAGACTAGATTTGTCCACATATGGTCTCCATATTTAATTTAGGTGAATCAACTGGATACCCCAAAACATCCACAATATGCATGCGAGTATGAATAATTTAAATGCAACAAGTATATATGTCATATTATAAAAAATAGGGGTAGGATAAGGGTCACACATTGGTCTGAAGATCTTGGGGCTTCGGGCTTCGACGGGGGATCGGTCTTGGGGCAACGGCCTTTGGATTCTGTGAAGAAGGTCATGGCGTTCCAGGAAGGCGATCTTGGTTCGAGGCTTAGATCCTCGAGACTGTGGTCTTCGGTTCCGTGTCGCAGATCAGAGATTTTGAGAGTCCATGTCGAAGATCTCAGATTCTGGTTTCAGTGGCTTTCTTGTGGCTCCATGTACAACCTTCGACATCATCGGCATCAGGGCGGTCTTGTCGGCGAGGAGATCTTGACGCACCTCGTTGGTGTGCTTCAGGTAGACATGGTGCTTAGGGGTAAAATAGATGTCGGTGGTTGTTCCAAACTCGATCAATCGCTATTGTGTATCCATTAACTATACAACAAGAATACAAACAGCAAGTGATGGACAGCCAAAACAAGCCCGAGGATGCATGGCGCGACACTTCATGGTCTAGGAAGGGGCGGATGTGGCCGCTACGAGGAGGCAGCAGGGCTCTGCCCAACAGACGGGAGGCGGGGCCTAGCTGCACTCGGGGGTGGGGTGCGGGTGGCAGTGGAGGTGGGGTGCAGGTGGCGGTGGTGGTGGTGCTCAGTGATGGAGACAGTCGACATCGGGCGGCCTTGCACGGTGATACGTCCAAAACATATCTACTTTCCCGAACACTTTTGCTATTGTTTCTCCTCTAAACTTGTGTGATTTGGATACAACTAACACGGCCTGATGCTGTTTTCAGCAGAATTACCTTGGTGTCTAGTTTTTGTGCAGAAAATCAACTATCAGGAAAAATCCTGGAAAATATGGCAAAAATCCTATTTCACCAGAAGATCTACGGAGCCAGAATACGAGACGGAGGGGAGCCCTGGGTGTCCCACCCCCCTGCCGCATGGGTGGGCTCACCCTGCACCTGGGAGGGGTGTGGCCAGCCCAGGCACTGACTCGGCCTCTCTCTGCCAATAAGTTGCCTTCTGACCTAAAAACTTAGGGGGTTTGATGTTTTTCTAGAAAGATATCCGCTGTGCCGCCACCCACCAGAAGCCGCGATTCAGAACCAGAAACTCCGTTCTGGCACCCTGCCGGGACGGGGAATTTGGGGAGGATCATCACCATCATCATCGCCAATGCCTCTCCATCAACCATCAATGTTTCCCTCATCCATGAGTGAGTAATCTCCCGCTATAGGCTATGGGGATGGTAGGGATTGGATGAGTTCTATCATGTAATCGAATAAGATTGTTAGGGCATGGTGCCTTGTATCTCTATTAGTGCTATTTGACTTTGTTGCAGCTAGTTGTGCTTAATACTTGTCACTAGGGCTCGAGTGCCATGATCTCAGATCTGAACTTATTATTGAATCATTATGAAAGTATTGTTTGTGATCTTATCTGCAAGTTGTGTACACATATCATTGTCCGGATCCAAAGGACCCGGAGTGACAGAAATTGGGACAATTCGGAGGGGATGGCTGTGATGTGAGGATCACATGTGTTCACAGAGTGTTAATACTTTGCTCCGGTGCTCTATTAAAAGGAGCACCTTAATTGCCAATAGTTCCCTTGAGGCCCTACTGCAACGGGATGGCAGGACAAAAGATGTTGTGCAACTTCTCATTGCGAGCACGCATGACTATATATGGAGCACATGCATATGATTTTTTAGTACTTGGATGCTTATTCTTATTTATCTGCAATTGCCCTAGATCTTGAAGTTACATGTTTAGAATCGTCCATGCAATGCCCATCCATCCATCCCTATGCCTAACGCGCTCATATCCTACTGTTTTCTACTACTATTACTGTTGTTCTTGTTTTACAGTTACCGTTGCTTTGCTGTTGCTACTAATAAACTTCTGTGAGCAAGAACTATTTCCAGGTGCAGCTGAATTGACAACTCAGTTGTTAAGGCTTGCAAGCATTCTTTGGATCCCCTTGTGTCGAATCAATAAATTGTGTAATACTACCCGCGAGGACTGTTGTGATCCCCTATACTTGTGGGTCATCAAGACTATTTTATGGCGCCGTTGCCTGGGAGCATAGCTTTATTTGTAAGTTCACTTGGATCTATTGTTGTTCACTTCTACTCCTTTCATCATGGGGAAGTCTCATGATGGAAAGTTTCCTATTTTACAATCCACTACAAGAAGAGGTACAGTCCTAAACACCTCTGCTACTCTTGATTCACCGTCGGTTATAAGTAAGATTTTTACACCACCACCACATACACATGCTACACACACTGCTACTACTGTTGAATCTGAAACTGATATTGATACTCATGATGTTACTTCTACTGTGCTTGATGCGAGTGGTTCATTAGGTTCTTTCCCAGATGCTACTATGGCTGGTCTAGGAAATATTGAAACTCCTAGTGAAGACACTGTTACACCTGTTAGCTCACCTGAGTCTAGAGAGAGTTATGATATTAATGATGGCTACATTGAGTTTACTGATGAATTTGTTGAAGAGTGCCGAAACACACATGTTTCTAGTGTTATTAAGAGTCTCCTTGCAAGATGTACCATTATTCCTAAACTGTCCTCTAATCCTAAGTTTGCCACCTCTCCCATAGATATTAAAGATAAAGATTATGATTTTTCTCTTGATTTATCCTATTTAGACATTGTTGAGAAAGAATTTTTTTGTGGGACTGAAAATGACAGTGTTGTAGCTCATATGAATGAGCTTTCCACTATGAGTGCTTTATTCTCTGATGATTTTAAGATGCGCAAGTACTTTGTTACTAAGATCTTCCCTTTTTCACCCAAAAGGAGAAGCTAGGGCTTGGTTTAATAGATTGCCTCCTGGTTCCATTGATAGCCCTGATTGCTTGATTGCTTCTTTCTTCTAGAAATATTTTCCTCCTAGTGCTAGACATGCTGCTTTGCAAAGACTTTTTGATTTTAAATAGGGAGAGGAAGAGAAATTGTCTGAGTCATGGACAAGGTTCTGTGCCTTGATTCATGCACATCCTGGATGTCCATTACCTAAAAATTAGCTTCTTGATATTTATTATAATGGACTAACTGATGTTTCTAGGACATACCTAGATAGTTTTGCTGATTGTGTTTTCAGGAAAAGTACTCCTATAGATTGGACTTCAACTGAGCTAAATACACCTAAGCCTATTACTTCTGAACCAGTTGTTCCTGAACCAGATCCAATACCAACACCAAAGAAGAGGGGAGTACTTGCATTAAATGATGAAGTGATGAAAGAAGCTAAGAAATGTCTAAAGGAGAAAGGTATTAGAGATGAAGATGTGAAGAATCTACCTCCTATAGAATAATTATGTAAGCCAATTCCCCACTCATCTACTATTGAGGTACACTCTCTCCACTTTAATGAAGGTGATATTCCCTATGGTAAGCCTCCTGACCAATGTCTAGAGGAACTTGACACATTTATTGTTAAACAAGGTAATTTTAATAAACAAGTCCAGAATCATTTATGGAAAACTCTAGAGCTATTAATGAGTTGAAATATATTGTGGAAAGAACTTCTAATGATATTAAAATGCTTTGTAAACACTTTCAAATGGTCCAAACCCAAATTGATCAACTTGCTAAGGTACAAAAGGATATGCTAGTTAAAGCCTCAGGAGATAAATATGCTTATGGAATTAGAACTAGGAGTGGTATAACTACTCAAGATCCCTTATATCCCGAAGGACACCCTAAAAGAATTGAGCAGGATTCTCAACAAGGTGAAAGTAGTAGTAGTCCTCGTAAGAGAAAGAAGAACAAACATAAAATAGTTGAGGAACCACTTGAACCTGCTGTAGATCCTAATAGTATGTATGTCTTTGTTGGTGAAACTAAGAGTGGTAATGATAAAATGATGCTCCTGATACGGAGGAAGTTGAGGAAGAGCCTGCGAACCACACTAAGAACACCAGGTACACTAAGAAAGATGCTAACAAACATGGTAGTAAGAGAGAACCTTGGGTGCAGAAACCTATGCCTTTTCCAGGGAAGAAACACAAGTCAAAGGGGGAAGAACACTACAACAAGTTTTGTGAGTGGATGAAGCCTTTATTTTTGCAAATTCCTTTGACTGATGCTATTAAGTTGCCTCCTTATTCAAAGTATATGAAGGATATTGTCTCTAATAAAAGGAAGATTCCTAATGAGGAAATTTCTACTTTTCTTGCTAATTATTCCTTCAATGGTAAGGTTCCAAAGAAACTTGGTGATCCAGGTATACCAACTATTCCTTGCTCTATTAAGAATAATTATGTTAGAACTGCTTTATGTGATTTGGTGCTGGAGTTAGTGTTATGCCTTTTTCTCTCTACAAGAGACTTCAGTTGGAAAAGTTTATACCAACTTATATATCTTTGCAAATGGCTGATAAGTCAACTACTATTCCTGTTGGTATATGTGAGGATGTTCCTTTTCAGGTGGCTCATAATTTCTTGGTTTTAACTGATTTTGTTGTGTTTGAAATGCCTAAATATGATAATATGTCTATTATTCTTGGGAGACCTTTTCTTAATACTGCAGGTGCTATCATCAATTGTAACCAAGGAAAAGTAACTTTTAATATTAATGACAAAGAGCATACTGACGAGGTTTCGACTCGTCAATGCCCATTGTTATGAGATTGGGTTTTGGAGAAAATGGGGGTGCTGGAGATCGCGGAACGGTTAACAGACAAGCAACCAGGGGACACGAGATTTACCTAGGTTCAGGCCCCTGGAGGGAAAACCTTACTCCTGCTTGTCTGCTCTTGATTATGGCAGAACCGAAGGTTACAAGGGTGCGCAGATGCAATCTGGCGTGGAGGTGTGTATGTAGTGAGGAGAGATCCTCCTCGTCGTGCCCTCCTAGCCTTTATATAGAGACAGGCAGGTCTCGGGTACAGATCAAGTCGGTTACAAGTTAGGGTTTGCCCCTTTGAATATTCTATCTATTCTAGTCTTGCTCTCCAAGGATCCGAAGACGCCATGGGCTTGGGCCACCCGAAAATCTCCACAGGCCGCGTATATTCTTGTGGGCCTTCCTTGGGCTGGACCAGGTATACCCGCAGGGTATAACCATGTCAGTAGCCCCCAAGTATTCAGTCAAATCATAGATTCGGCCGAGGACTCTTAAATCTTTCGGGTGTAGCTGTTTCTGTTCATAAGAGAAAGAATGACTTTAGTTCATAGGGATTGTTGATGCGTGTGCCTGACTCTCCTGACGGATCAGGGCCAGTTAACTATCTTAGGACAAAACAACACGATCTTCTTCAGATTCGAGTCCCTCGACTCGAATCTGGAATGGATGCTGGCGTAATTCGACTCAGGCCATTGAGGTCCTACAGGAGTCGAATCCCAGTAGTTTTTGAGTGATATACCCAACGCGTCCGTCAGGATTTTTCATCGTGCCTGTTGACACGGTTTTTTACTAGAAGAGCATAGTCAGGTGCGTTACCAGGCGATTAGATAATATCTGTAGGTCTTATCTTTGTGTCGTAGACACAACATCCGAAATGTTATCACCGTAGAGGTGTTTCGGGTGTCCAAGGAGGAAGATCTCACTTAGCATTGGTTGGGGAAAAGTTGCCAGAAAGTTTTTGTATTTTTGATACGAAGGGTCGCAGTCAAAGAATTCATAGGGTGCACGACCAGCACTCCCTATGGGAGTAGCCCCCGAGTGTCTATTCGAGTCGTAGACTCGAGCAGAGACTTTATTTCAGGTAATTTGAGCTTCAGGTCCGCAGGACACAAATTTTTCGGATGCTTGATCAATCCTCCCTATGGGAGTAGCCCCCGAGTCCTTAGTGGAGTCGTAGACTCGACGTAGGACTCGAAGAATTAGCAGTGGTGTAGTACCTTATTCATGCCTCGGGTGCGCAGCCAGCGCTCCTGATAGGAGTAGCCCCCGAGTAGTTGCTCGAATCGTAGATTCGAGTGAGTACTTTTAGTTATCAGCCGAAGATTTCTAACCGTTGCTAGCATAGTTTTGATGATGTTAGTGCTGAAGATCGGTGACCTCAACCGTCTGCGGCACCAGAGGTGACGTGACTGGACGAACATGGGTCCCACTTTCTGACTTTGAGTTGACTGGTCGTTCGCGACATGGCGAGAATTATGGCATCTCCTCGGTTTCCGTGTATAGTGGACGGCGTGCGGGTGACAGTTTGCTTCTGTGTTGACACGTGGACGGTTGGATCAGATCCTAGCGCTAGGGCTTCTGGATGAACGGTTCCCGTTCGTCGTCTTCATCCTTATAACCATGGGAAAAACAGTGGTTTGTTTTCACCGCTCGCCATTTGCTTTCACTGCTTCCATTTTCATGAGCTTTCTCCTCGCGCGCTGGACGTTCTCCGGTCCTTTCCTTCTTCGTTCTTGCGTGCACACCGCCATTGTCGATGCGCCACGATGGTGAAGTCGAAGAAAGACTTCGTCGGAGCGGGCTCAAGTGCTGCTGCCGGCGGCAAGAAAAGCAACACCGCCGCTCATGTCACCGATGGCGGGTGGCGGCGCACGAAGACGCGCGAGGGAAACCTGCGCAAGATGCGTGATGCGGGTTTAATCCCGAAGGATAAGGAGGCTATCAAAATCCCCGGCAACGAGGTAATTCCCCGTCCACCCGTAAGGTTTCGGGTGATGTTTGTCGCCTTCGTTCTTCGCGGCATTTCTTTCCGAGTCCACGATTTTCTTCGTGGACTTTTGTTTTTCTATGGCATCTAACTCCACCATCTTTCGCCCAATTCTCTTCTCCACATCGCCTGATTCATTACTTTTTGCGAGTGCTGGCTCGGTATCGAGCCGCACTTTGGCCTCTTCCGGAAGCTATATTCCGTGAAGAGGCAATCTGGCACCGGTGGGGTTTACCCGCTCGGTGTCTGCGTTATTTCCCTTCGATCTTCTATTCTCTTCTTCTCTTTCTCTATGTCTGAGTCTGTCCAATACTGGCGGAGGAAGTGGTCTTATATCCGCGACTCCACAGTGGACGGGCAAAACTTTGGCCTTGCCCCCTTCGACTCCGCCCAGGAGATCTTGCCGAAGAGATCCTGGAAGAACCATATCCTGGAGGGCGAGGTGGCAAAGGTAGAGGAGCTCTACCATCGGGTAGAGGCGCTCCAGATGGAGCCTGGTAAGGAGGTCAATCGTGTGGATATAGTCTGCACATTCCTCAAACATCGGGTGCAGCCGCTCCAGGCGAGGGCGCATCTGATGTTTCTTTACGCTGGCCGCAATGACCTGACCAGGGTCTCAACCGAGGAGTTATCCCGAGGTGACCTCGACAGAGTTCTTCGGACGCTGTTGAAGTACAAGTCCGATGAGGATCTTCCGGGGAAGTCATTGACGTCCCCCTTCAGTGCCACGAAACCAGTTCCGCAGGTGTAGATTTTCGATGTGCGCGCTGCGCCTTTTTTCGAGTGCTCTTCCTTATGATTGCTTGTATTGATCTTTGAGGTCTTCATAGTGCAGGAGTTCAAGGTGGCTGGCATGGTGCCTCCACTGCCCGAAAAGTTTCTGATTGCACTGGACAACGAAGTCATGGACTCCGAGTCCAAGCTTCCGGCGGTGCAGTCGCCATCTCAGAAAGTCCCCGAGGCAAGCGAGGGGCAGACCCGAAAGCGAGCACGGAGCTCGAGCGAGTCTTCATATGCCTCGACTTCGCCGACGCCTAGGGACCCCTCCTTCCTCGTGCGCCACGACAAAGATGATGGTGCTTCTTCTGCGCCGTTCCCGTCTGTGCCTCTGCAGGCAGTGGCGCCACAGCCACCGGCGAAGAAGAAGAAGGAAGAGAAGAAAGAGAAGAGGGCGCTGCCCGTCTTTGATTTGAGCGACATTGACTCGTAAGTACCTTCGGATGCTATTCGTTCTTGTCTTGCGCACTTTTCTTCCTACTTTGATGAATGTTTTCCTTGCAGCCACTCCTCGGAGGGTTCTCTTAGTGAGGACTCCCAGGAAACCGTAGGGGAGTCGAAGCCGACGGCCCCTCCCTCTCAGACGGTGGCCACCTCTAGGGGTGAAGCTCCTAACCCTCTCCGCAGGAGGCTTGAGTGATTGTCTCCTAGAAGACTGCACCTGGACCTTCGGAGTCTCTGTCTAAGCATGTAAGTTATTTTCCTCTTGCCCTGGGGGGAGCCCCCAAGCCCTATTTTTGGGTGACCTATTGGTCTTGCTTTCCTTCTTGTGGGGCGTAGCCCCCGAGCCTTTTTCCTGGTGCTTTCTTGATTGTTTGCTTTTGCTTCTTCTCGCAGCCTTTTGTGCATAGTGCCAACCTTCTTGTTCAGCAGCATCTGGCGCTGGAGGCCAGCATGCAGCAACTTTGAGGTACGTGTCATACTTGTTCTTTTTCGTCTGCTCGCCTGAATGTAGCTTGTATTGCTCATATCAGTTCTTGATACTTTTGCAGATGAAAATAATGCTGCCCTCCGTCGACTGGACGCTCTACAAAAGAGTCTTGGTCGCACGGAGAAACAGGCTGCTGATGCCGTGGAGGCAAAGGAGCGCCTGCAACAGGAGTTGGCCGCTGCTGCCAAGGCCAAGGAGCGCCTTCAGCGGGAGGCTTCATATCGTGAGGAGCAGCTCACAACTGTTGCGGCTGCGCGCGAGGAGTTTGCTGAGAAGATGATGGCTGCTGCCAAGGCCATTTCCGTTAAGTGTTTTGTATGCATATTGGTTTTTCCGACTGCTCTATCTTCATACCCTAATTCGATTCTTGGTTTGTCTTCTTTGCTCCAGATGCTTCGGGCATTGCATTTGATCGCAATGCCTTGGAGCACGAGAGCGCTCTGGATTACCTTCCTAAGGCCAAGGAGGTACTTCTGCATTTCTATAGGGAGATCGTTCCCAAGGGCGCTGCCCTTGAGGATGTTGATTCTCTGGCGAATGCACTGGCAGAGGATGCTCCTGCGGCCTACAAGCGCAAGCAGGAGGGCATCAGTGCTTCCGTGGGGTTGGCCATGGCCATGGCATCTGGAGCAGAGCTGGATCTGCACCAAGTCACCTCTCGGATGCCAACAGCGCTAGACGGCTCAGAGGTAGCTTTTGCTCTCTTCGCCTCTCGCTGTAAGCGTTATGGTCTGAAGCTTATCGATTTGCTCGCGGACTATGCTGCGAAGCAGCAGGGGGAGGCCAAGAGCAGGCACTCTGGCTCCGAGGCCACTCCGAATGCGGGTGCTTAGTCTTGTTTGTTGTAGCTCTTAGGATAGTATTTCCGCTTTTGTAATGTATGCTTTGGTGGATGAACAATTTCTCCTTGTGCCATGCAGTGGCTTTTGAGGTACATAAATGATGCTTCGAGCTGTTGCCCATGACATGTGTTGTTCATATTCTTGCTTGCTCTCCTTTAGGGACCTTCGGGTGACGCTCCTTGGATACTCCGACTGTCCTCAGCCGCGACCATCTTTGGATGATGCTTCGCAGCTTGCTTTTCTTTGCGATCGCGTCCGTAGCTTGGAGAAGGAGATCCTTAGCATTCGGGGCCACGCAGACGTGTGGAAGTCGAAGACTGAGCGAGCTATGGCCAGGAGGAGTATCTGATGGGGGAACTGCGGCAGTTGAGCGAGCAACTGCAGTGTGAGTTTTCTTGGGCTGCTGCACGTCTTCGTATGCACCTTGTTTGCATGCCATCTTACTCTGTATTTTTTAGCAGGTTCTAACCTTGTTCCGAGGGAGGAGAAGGAACGCGTTGCAGTTCGGATCAACTGTCTCATCCAACAGGATATGTAAGCCGGAGGCTTTTTTTGGATGGACCACGACTGGGCCACTGTCCTTGCGACTGTGCCGGATCGTTTTCATCAGGTATCACGGGTGTTAAGGCAGGTGAAGACCACCCTTGTGTCTATTATGTACATCATGTTTCCTATGGATGAGGGGCCGTCCACCCCGTGGGGTTTGTTTTCAAAGTTTCGGGATGTGAATCACATGCGGGAACTGGTGTAGCAGCAGCTGGTAGCGGGAGTGAAAGCCGCCCTATCACTTGTTCGGCTGCACCGCCTATATGTTGATCTTGCGGCGGTGGCGACTGGGCCGCCTCCTAGAACAGATGGTGGCCTATGGTACATGCGCCCACATTACGCGGCTGTTAGGAAGTATGCCGAAGAGATTGTAGATCTTTTTGAGCATCAGGCGCACGTGATCCTTCAGAATAGGTAGGCCCTGTAAAAAGATAGATGTAAAACTTGTATATATTTCGAGTGGGCTTGTTGTGCCCTTTGTTGTAAAGATTATTTGTATTAGCATGTGTTGCTTTGTTGTATGCATGCCCTTTTCGTTAGCCTGACATGGTCAGCTACTCAGGTTTACATGCGTTATGCTTAGTCAACAAAGTCGTGAGGTGAGGTGAAGCCCCCAAGTGTGTTGTAACAGAAAGTAATGTAAGGAAAAAAGGTTTTCAGACTAGGGACTTAGCTTTTATTCATATCGTATCGAAGAGGTACAATGGTTCGGCTGAGTAGCCTTGGATTAATAGCCTTATTGCAAGTAAAGAGGGATAGCTAGGGGTAGAAGTGTCGCAATTGTGCGAAGTTCCATGGGTTGGAGTATGCGAGTCCTGGCTTGACATCCTTGAGGCAGTAGGCGCCACCTGGGATGACTTCGTTGATGATGTAGGGTCCTTCCCAGGGTGACTCGAGCTTCTTCGGCCGCTCTTGCTTGATTCGTAGGACGAGGTCTCCTTCGACGAAGGACCTTGGGCGCAGCCGACGGTTGTGATAGTTGCGGAGGCTCTGATGGTAGACCGCCGAGCGAGCTACGGCGATGTCGCATGCCTCGTCGAGTGTGTCGATGGAGACATCAAGTGCGGCTGTAGATTCGGCTTCACTATAGGCAACGACCCGTGGGGCCTTATGGCGTACTTCTGCATGTAACACGGCTTCGGCTCCGTGTGCCATGAAGAAGGGCGTGTAGCCAGTTGAGATGTTTGGCATTGTGCACAAGCTCCAGAGGACGGAGGGTAGCTCTTCTGCCCAGGCTACCGTGAGTCGTTCGAGTGGGCTGAGTAGGCATTTTTTGATGCCGCCGCCTATGACACCGTTGGCCTTTTCGACCTTCCCGTTGGTTTGCGGGTGCACCACGGAGGCGTATGATATGTTGATGCCAAGGCCTTCACATAAGTCCTGGAAATCTTTGGAGATGAAGTTCGACCCGTTGTTCGTGATGATGTTGTGCGGCACGCCGAACCTGTAGAGTATGGACTCGAAAAACTTGACCGCCGTTTTGCCCTTTTGGTTGGTGACGGGCATAGCTTCGATCCACTTGGTGAACTTGTCTACTGCGACCAGGAGGTAGACATGGCCTCCTTTCGAAGATTTGGGCAGTTTGCCTATCATGTCGAGGCCCCATTGGGAAATGGGCCAGGCCAAGGGTATGGGCCTGATCTTCGACCCTGGTGCGTGTGGCTTGTCCACAAATCTCTTGCAGCCATTGCACCTCTAGATGATGTCCTTGGCATTGTTCATGGCCGTTGGCCAGTAGTGTCGTGGTGTGGAACACAGCAGAGCCATCGGGGATGGCAAAGAAGGGACACACGGATGCATTCGGTGGCTCACACAACGGGTTGGGCACGGTGCACTGCAAACACAGGGACGTACCTAGGTCCGAGGCCCTCTTGGCGAGGTAACACCCCTACTCCTGCAAGATGAACTAAGTATGGGAGCTCGGTGCTCAGTACAGATGCTCCTTGAGCTATTTCCTTAGCTACTATCGGAGGCTAGAGGAAGATGGGAACTTGATGCTAACACTTCTACCCTTCTATTGTTGCCTCTACCTAGAACCCTGGCTCTGCCCTCCCTTATATACTGATCTGCGGGCAGATTACAGATTGGGTCCTAGGGTTTACTGTTTGGATATGGGTTTATAGGGCAGGGCCGGATGCAGGGCCCAACCGGTGGGATAGGACCCAGTTCGCCCTTCTTTTAGCATCATCCTTCTATTTTGTGGTCACCCGGGCTTCCTTTGGGCCGTCATCCCTGCTTTAACGGTCTCCCGGACCTCTTTTGCTGGTCCAGCCGACCGTCTTGCTTTATCTTTGTCGCGTAGCGCTGGACATGACGGCATGCCAGCTTCTTTGATGACGAGGGAGAGCCAGAAGCATACCCCGCACGAAGCGCCAGTCCTTCCGTGCTCTCCATCGAATCCGAGGTGAGCCGGGTGGGAACGGCCACCCGGCCGGTTCTTCTGGCCACCGGCTAGACGGGCCAGCCGGGAAGGTTATAAGCCCAGCCAGGCTTGCTTGCCAGACGGTTAGAGTTACATTTCTTGGAGGCCAGGCGGCCTGCATCTTCTGGAGCCGGCTACTTATGCCTGGCTTTCCCCACCCGGGGGTTATCCCCCGACACTAGTCCCCGAGCACGTATGGGCTTGGCCGGTGGGCAATATATTCCGTGCTCTTTCTTGTCCTGAGAGGTTGTTTTATTTTCTCCGGCTGCGGCTTTTGCTTTTGCTTTCCGGCTGGAGTTAACCGTCTGCGGAATCGATGGCCATCCACTGGGTGTAAACAGCGAAGGCAGGTACTGGCTAGCGGAGCTGAAGACGAAACGTTTGGCTAGATGAAGTTGTTGATGGTGTCACCTATGCCTGTGGCTCTGGTGCATGTCGCGTTAGTTTGACTTCCGCGTCGCTGCGTCAGTTTTTGGCAACCGCACACGCAAACTTTCCACAGCATTTCCTCGGGGCAAGTGCGCACGCCTCGTCTCCTGCTGGGCCTCGGGGATCTTCTGTGGCAGCCACGACGGCGCATAGGATCTGGAGGCCGCGCGACTGTGGTTTCGTGGTGCCACGCGTCACGCAAAAGCCGAAAGGACGATGATTCCGCTTGTGGGGATAAATAGGGCTCCGAGGGGGATCGGTTCCCACACTTGTCCATCCTCCGTCTCACCTTCTCCTCGTGCTCCAGCGTTCCTTGTTCTTGTGCACCCTCTCCCTGCCGCCGCCGGCCACTTTCTTTCCGCCCGCCACGGCTTCCTCCTCCATCAAGATGCTGCCGGAGCAACGCGGTTGCTGGTGTGGGTCCTTCGTGACCGACGAGCTCATAAACAAGTATCGGCGGGGGAGGTTTCTTCCCTCGTCGTTGCTTGTGAAGCACCGGCTTGTGCCGGAGGGGGAGCGGGTGACGAACCCTCGGCTAGGGGAGCGGGTCGTCTTCCTCGCGCACTTCGCGCGCGGCTTCGGCCTCCCTGTCAGCCCGTTCCTCCTCCAGCTCTTCCTCTTCTTCGACCTCCAGCTTCATCACCTGGGCGCCAATGCCATGGCGCAGCTGTCGCATTTTGCGGCCTGCTGCGAGTCGTATCTTGGGGTGTGGCCCGAGGTGGCGAACTTCCTCAAGTTCTTCCACTTCAAGGCCCAGAACATCACCAAGGGCAGCTCGCTGACGCGGACGGGCTGCTGCGCCGTCTACCCGCGGTCCTCCTCGCCAATGCCGCGGTTCGAGCTCCCCGACACTGTCAAGCTATGGCAGCGCACATATATCTATGTGAGCAATGCCACGGAGATTGAGTGGATCTGCCTTCCGTCCTTTGCCGACATACCCTCGATGCAGAAGGCCTGGACGAAGAAGGGCATGGGCGCGGTGGTGGACCTCTATCGGATGGCCGCCCGGCTGGAGAAGATGGTGGAGACGGAGAGGCTCACCGCCCGCGACATCACCTTGTCGTGGATGGTGCGTCGCGTGCTTCCGCTGCAGAAGCGGTCGCACAAGAGCCATCTTTCGACTGCCAACAATCCGACGAGGACGTCGCGGAAGGATGTGCCCTACCAGGACCTGCAGAACTGGATCTCCATGATCTCCAAGTTCCGCATTGAGGCCAACTGGTCATACTCCTGCCCCCCGTACCATCGCGGCCGCCTACCGCCATTGGTAAGTTTTTCTCTGGTAGTTTTGCGTCTTGTTTCTTGTATTTGCTGGCTTTCCTTGGGTGCCTTATGCCCCCTTTTTGATTAGTTGTTCACGGCGCAGCTGGCTGAGGATGGCATGGGTGACTTCCCGCTTCCGTCCTTCTTGGAGGACAGGAAACCGAAGAAGTACCCCCAGACGGAGACCGAAGGGTTTCCCGTCCGGGTGGACGACGGCCCCTCGGATCCTCATGGTAGGTTGCTGACCGTGGCTTTTTCTTTCTCCTTTGTCTTTGAGGTTGTGGTTTTTACTCTTCGCTTCTGCCGCAGTCGATGTCACCGACGAGGAGGGTGGCCGAGAAAAACCCGCGGCGAGAGCTCGGGGAAAGAGGGCGGCACCTGTTGCCGCTCCCGCTCCAGTTGAGACGAAAAAGACGCGCCGAAGGCGTCAGGTTGTTGCTCCACCGTCCGTCGCCGAGTTAGTGTATCTCTTGCCCTTGCTTGCCATGCTGCAAGTTGGCTGATTTCTCCTTTGACTCTTCGTTCTGTGCAGTGAGGCCATTGTGCTTGGGGATGGTGGTGCCGCCGTCATGCCTCCTCCGCCTCCTCCGCCGGTTGAAGAGGTGGCGAGGTTGCCGGCTGCGCCCGCGCCAGCTGCGCCCGCGCCAGCTGCGGCCAGCCCGGCTGCATCAGCCGTGCCATCTTCGCCTAGGGCGCCTGAGGGCTCTCCGACCACGGGGCTGCTGCAACAGGCGCATGCGTCCTCACGGTTGGGCCAACTGTTTGCGGCTGCGCAGGACCCGGAGACCCCCCTCCTTCGTCTCGGGGCTAGCGTGAACCCGGCTTGGAGCGATGCTCCAAGAAGCTCCAACGGGCCCGTCATTGCGGAGGTGACGGATGGAGCGGGGACCGTGCAGGTGGCTGTGGCGGATGCCGGCCAGCCGGACGGTGGTAAACCGGCTGGGAGGGAGTTGGTGGTGGCTGCTCCTTCGGGTGCAGCTGCCGATGATGACGAGGTTATCGTCACCGGCTCGAGGCCAGCTCCAGCTGTGCTGACGCCGGGTGCGATCCTTGCCCAGATCTCCAGCTCGGCGCCTGTCGCACTCAGCCAGGTTCGCCACCTGGTTGAGGGAATGGAAAGTGGCCTTGGCGAGGCCAAAAAATTGTCTGTTTTGATGGAGGTAAGTCGTTTCCCTTCACACGTTCTCCGTTTTTTCATCCGGTTTGCTTCTCTGTTGCTCATTTTCTTTCTTGCTGCAGAAAGCGTTTATGGAGTCTGTGAAGAACACTCGGGACCTTAGCCGTAAGATTGCTTCTTCAGATCTGTCTTGGCGATTGGCTCCCTTTTCCCATTTTTTGTTGACCATCGGGTATCCTCCTACATCCATGATCCAGGACAAGGAGAGGGAGGTGGAGCGCCTCAAAGCTGAGGTGGCCCGGCTGGAGGAATCGAACAAGGCGCAACAAGCGTAGTTCGATCAACTTGCCGCGGCCAAGCATCAGCTTGAGGTTAGTATGGGGCTGACATCCGAGCAGAGGCGCTGAAGAACTTTGAGAAGATCTCCACCCAGCAGAAGGAGACAATCCAGGTTCTTCACCGCAGGGAGGAGGAGCTTACTCAACACCTCCAGAAAGTCTCGGAGATGGTTATCAGTAAGTTCTTCAGCTTCCCTCTTCCGTTGTGCCATGACTTGCTCGATCTTGTCCGTTTATTTGTCTTGCCCCTGGCTGCAGCTCATTATCCTGAGGCGACCGAGATGTCCATGGAGAAGCTGCCGGTGGAAGAGGTTGGACGTGACTTGACTGCCCTCGACTTGGTCAAGGTGGTGGCGGAGGAGAGCAACGGCCTGCGCACCGTTGGCAACGATCTCTTCAACTACATCTGGCCAGACGCGGGCGATGTGCACGACATGGCCAGCCTAGTCGTGGCTCTCTCCAAGGGCATCGACGTTCTGGACGTGCGCAAAGAGTGGGCTGATCGAGGTTGGGTGGAGATGGCGCTTGCTCTGGTGAAGTCGTGGTACCCTGGTGTCGACCTGAGCGTGATCACCCGCGGCTTCCGCCTTGGGACGACTTACGAGGGTCTTCGCGCCAGCCTTCCTGCGCTCCAGGCCTGCGGGGTGAGGATTGGCTCCTACGTGGACTTGGAGCATGACTTAAGCGCCCCCGGAGAGCCACGACCGTTCCATTAGGACCCGGCGCCTTGGAATCCCCTTGACGTCGCCTCCAGCAGCCAACCTCCTCCTACTGACGCCGGTGCCGCCCTAGTTGATCCAGCCCCTACTCCTTCTGCCTTGCAAGCTCCTAACTCGCGATCCTCGGGATGCCGAGTGTATTTGTGAGATCTGCTACTTTGCTGTGCTACACTTCGGCTGACTTCTGTCGCCGTCTTTTGAATCTGAGCGGAGCCTTCGTGCTCCGCCTTATGGCTTGGTACCTTTTGCTCATATTTGTTTATGTCTTCATCATTTGCGGTCTTTTATGCTCGCGCCGGCTGGGATAGCCACCCGTGTTCGAGTTCTTTTGCCGTTCTGACTTGATTTTGTGGGTGCGCGGTAGCGCGTCCACTAGGTGTAGTCCCCGAGGTTCGGGCCGGATAGGGTAGCTAGACGGGACGAAGCTCTTTTGGCTACCTTGACTTGAGTTTGTGGGTGCGCGGGAGCACGTCCACTGGGTGTAGTCCCCAAGGTTCGGGCCGGCTACGGTAGCCAGCCGGGGAGAAGCTCTTTTGGCTACCTTGGCTTGAGTTTGTGGGTGCGCGGGAGCGCGTCCACTCGGTGTAGTCCCTTAGGTTCGGGCCGACTGTGGTAGCTAGCCGGGGCGAAGCTCTTTTGGCTACCTTGGCTTGAGTTTGTGGGTGCGCGGGAGCGCGTCCCCTGGGTGTAGTCCCCGAGGTTCGGGCCGGCTGGGGTAGCCAGCCGGGGAGAAGCTCTTTTGGCACCTTGCTTCCTGCCAATTTGCAACTCGGGTCGTGCAAGACAAAGCGTTGCTTTGGGTTGGTTTTCTTGTGCATATGTGCATGCGTTAGTTGGTAATTATTGTAGGAGGAAAGTAGGCATGCGTCCCTTCGAGTTAGGCCGCTAGCAACTCCCCTTTTCTCAGCGAGCATTGGCCTTTCGAGCATTTTTCCTTGCCGGCCGTCAGCCGGGTTGCGGTGTGCGGCCAGAACCGAAGGACTTGCTATGTTGGCGTGCCTCACGATACTTCGGTTCAGTGTTGTTGGCTTAACTTTTGTGGGGCGCAACCGGTTCGCCTGGACGCCCTTGCTTTCTACGTCGGCATCTTCCTACCACGTGAGTTTCGAGTTTTGCTCTTGCCGGGTCGATAGACGACATGCGTACTAAAGCCGAAACCGAAGAGGTTACTCTAGACACCGCGTGCAATATTATGCCGTCTGTAGAAATCGTGGGGCCTGGGCCAGCCAGTACGAAAATACAGATGATGCACGAAATTTGGACGAGGTCCTTAAAGCTGCGCCGAGGCTCGCAATCTTGTTTACTTGTTACATAGAAAGGAAAGATACATACACTTTTCTAAGTGTAAAATGGGCGGAGCAGGCTGGCATTCCATGGGCGCTCCGTCTCCTCGTCTGAGCGATCAACCTTATTCTTCGTCGGCTGCTGTGCGTCTATCAGATAGTATGAATTGTTGTGGAGCGCTCGGCTGGCGATTAATGGTTCCTCCCATGGCGGAGACAACTTGTGCATTCCTTTGGTGCTCTGGACCAGGCGCAGCACCAGGTCTCCCTCGCGGAAAGAGGTGGGCTGGATCCGGCTGGCATGGTATCGGCGCAGGTCTTGCTGGTAAATTGATGATCTGGACAGAGCCAACTCATGTGCCTCCCAAGCAAGTCCACGTTGTCCTCCCTTGCCTCCTTGGCCTCCTGCTCCATGTAGAGCTGCTTGCGAGGTGCATCGAACTAGATGTCTGTGGGGAGAATGGCTTCTGCCCCATAGACGAGGAAGAACGGCATGAAGCCAGTTGAGCAGTTTGGTGTGGTGCGTAGACTCTAGAGCACTGCTGGCAGCTCTTCTATCCAGCATCCGGGTGATCTGACGAGCGGTTCGATGAGCCTCAGCTTGATTCCGGCTAGCACCCAACCATTAGCATGCTCGCATTGTCCGTTGGACTGTGGGTGTGCAACCGATGCCAGATCCAGGCGAATTCCTTTTTCCCCGCAGAAACGAGCGAAGACTCCCTTCGCAAAGTTGGTCCCATTGTCAGTAATGATGCTGTGCGGGTAGCCGAACCGGATGATGATTTCTGTGAAGAACTTGATCACCGTTGCTCCATCCAGCTTCTTGATTGGATTCTCCTCGATCCACTTGGTGAACTTGTCCATGTCCACGAGTAGATGCATCATACTGGATCGAGCTGTCTTGAATGGCCCAACCATGTCCAGGCCCCAGACCGCGAATGGCCAGGTGATCGGTATTGTATTGAGCGCCGCGGACGGCGTGTGCTTCAACTGGCTGAATCGCTGGCAGCCGCTGCATGTCTTGATTATTTCTTCAGCGTCCTTCAGCGCCGTCGGCCAATAGAAACCATGCCGAAGGGCCTTGGCTGCTATCGCCCTTGACGAGGCATGGTGGACACACTCGCCCTGGTGTATGTCCGTTAGAAGCTTGGCTCCTTCCTCCCAACTGACGCATCGCTGGTAGATGCCTCCGATGGCTGCGTTTGTACAACTCGTTGTTCATGATGGTGTAGGCACTTGCCCTTCGTCACACTTGTCATGCTGCCACCTCTTCTGATGGGAGTTCACCTTTGGCCAGGAAATCCATGAACGGCTTCGCCCAGTCGGGCGTCTCTCGTATGGTGTGCACTGTCTGTATTATGAGCTTGATCTCCTCGCGGACAGCTGACTCCGGAGCGTCGGGAGGTCTGCCGGGTGGAAGGGTGCCGATGTCGACCGTGGGCTGCATCGAGGTAGTTTCTGGATGCGGCGAGGCAGTCCCCGGGTGTGGTGAAGCAGTCCCCGGGTGCGGCACGGCAGAGCCTTGGTGCGGTGTAGCAGTCCCCGGGTGCGGTGTGGCACCGGCTGTTCCTGGCTCCGCGTCGAGTACGATGGAGTCGGACTCTGGTGAGGGAGTGATGGAGGGTTTGCGCAGGTGCTCGAGGGAGACTCCGGGCGGTATGGCTTGTCTTGTTGACCCGACCCTGGCCAAAGAGTCAGCGGCTTCATTGTTGGCTCTAGGCACGTGGTGAAACTCGCATCCTTCAAAGTAGGTGCACAGCTGCTGGATGAAGAAGCAGTTGAGGGCCATGTTCGCGTCCCTGGCATCCCACTCGCCAGATACTTGTTGCACCACCAAGTCTGAATCTCCGAAGCACATCACCCTCTGAATGCCTATCTGCTTGGCCATTTTGAGCCCATGGATGAGTGCTTCGTACTCAGCGACGTTGTTGGAAGCTTTGAAGTGGACCTGGAGAACATATTCCAGTCAGTCGCCTTTGGGCGAGGTTATCACGATTCTGGCTCCGAGTCCTCCTCTCATTTTTGACCCATCGAAGTGTAGCTTCTAGTAAGTTGAGTCCGACACTAGGGGCATGTATTGTGTCTACGCCCAATCGACGATGAAATCAGAAATGCTTGCAACTTGATTACTGTGCGTGGCTCGTACTGGATCTTATGCGCAGCAAGCTCGATGGACCATTTCGCCACGAGGCCAGTGGCGTATTTGTTGCCAATGATCTCCGCGAGTGGGGCCAATGCTACCACCCAGATGGAGTGCTCCTGGAAGTAGTGCTTGAGTTTCTTGGCGGCCATGTACACGCCGTACACCAGCTTCTGGTAATGAGGGTAGTTCTGCTCGGATAGCGAGAGCACCTCACACAGATAGTATACGGGGCGATGGACCATCTGAGCCTTTCCTTCCTCTGGCCGCTCCACGACCAGTACCACGCCGACCACTCTGTTTGTGGCAGCGATGTACATCAGCATGGGCTCCTTTGCGGCTGGCGCTGCCAGCACGGGTGGCGAGGTGAGCGTGTGCTTGAGGTCGCGGAAAGCTTCATCCGCCTGAGCTGTCCAGACAAATTTGTCTGTCTTCTTCATTAGCTGGTACAAGGGGAGAGCCTTCTCTCCCAGCCGGCTAACGAACCAACTGAGTGAAGTGAGGCACCCGGTGAACTTCTATACGCCGCACAGGTTTTGTGTCAGCTCCATGCGCTTGATGGCTCCAATCTTCTCCGGGTTCGCCCTGATTCCGCGCTCGGAGACGAGAAAACCCAGGAGCTTGCCGGCTGGGACGCCGAACACGCACTTTTCTGGGTTTAGCTTGATCTGGAAATGACGGAGGTTGTCGAATGTTTCCTTCAGGTCCTCAAGGAGAGTGCGCCGTTCCTTGTTCTTGATGACGACGTCGTCGACATAGGCATGTACCTTCTTTCCAATCCGCGACTGCAGGCATTTCTGCATGCAGCGCTGATAAGTTGCGCCTGCGTTCTTCAATCCGAAGGGCATGGTGGTGTAGTAGTATGCTCCATACGGGGTTATGAACAATGTCTTTATTTGATCGGTTACATTGAGCTTGATCTGGTGGTAGCCCGAGTAAGCATCCAAAAAATACAACAAATCGCACCCGGCAGTGGAGTCGATGACCTGATCAATTCACGGCAAGGCGAAAGGATCCTTGGGGCAAACCTTGTTGAGACTGGTATAGTCGACGCACATGCCCCATATCTTGTTCCTCTTCAGCACCAGCACCGGGTTGGCGAGCCATTCCGGGTGGAAAACTTCCATGATGAAGCCGGCCGCAAGCAGCCGTGTGATCTCCTCACCAATGGTTCTTCTTTTTTCTTCTGCGAAGCGGCGTAAAGATTGTTTGACCGGCTTCGTGTCCGGTCGAACATGAAGGGAGTGCTCGGCGAGTTCCCTCGGGACACCTGGCATGTCTTTGGGGCACCATGAGAAAATATCCCAATTCTCACGGAGGAAATCGACGAGTGCGCTTTCCTATTTGCTGTTCAGGACGTCTCCGACCAAGACGAACTTGCTTGGGTCTTCCTCGTTCAGCAGGATCTTCCTTGTCCCCTGCGAGGGCTTGAACTGCGATTCCCCAGCCGGTTTGGGCTCTCCAGCCGGCATGTCCTTCTGCAAAGCCGCCACGTTCTGCATTATGACGCGCTTCTCTTCAACGATGATCATTGCTTTGGCCATCTTAGAGCCGTCTGAAGTGCACTCGACCGAACGCTTGTAGCATCCATCAACGGTGATCACTCCCTTTGGGCCTGGCAGCTTCATCTTGAGGTATGCGTAGTGCGGCACTCCCATGAACTTGGTCAGAGCTGGGCACCCTAGTATGGCGTGGTAGGCGTTGGAGAGATTCACGACCTCGAACCAAATTGGCTTGCGGCGGAAGTTGTTCTCGCTGCCAAAGATGACGTCTAGCCGGATCTTGCTGATTGGGGAGTGCGACGACCCTGGTACTGCTCCGTGGAACGAAGTGCTTGAGGGTTCCAGCTGGGATTCACTGATGCCTAGCCTCTCGAGGCTGCTCCGGTAAAGGAGGTTGATGCTGCTCCCTCCATCGATCAGTACCCGAGAGAAGCAGCATGAATGATTCTTGGAGATGATGATGGGGTCCAAGAACAACGCATAGCTACCAGGGCTTGGTAACACGGCCGGCTGATCCTCCTTTCTCCAGGTGATCGCCTGATCGTACCAGTGCAGGTACTGGGGGATGTGTGGGATGATCGCGTTCACCTCCGCCTCGCGTCTCCGCTTGGTGTGCTTCGTTTCTGATTCCGCCAGGAATATGTGGTAGTTACCCACCTGCCGCGGGTAACCATCCTCGTCATCCTCGCGGCGGTTGCGTCTTTCTCTGTTATCTGGTGGGCCTCCGGCTGGCGATGGAGGTGGTGGCGGGAGTCCACCAGCTTCGGCCATTTTCTTTGTCCAGCTGCATTGGCGCGTCATGTGGTTCGCGGGCTTGTTGCCGTTGCTGTGAAACTTGCACGGCCCGTCAAGCATGGACTCCATGGTGTACTTAGGCCGAGGCGGCCTGTCGTCCGGCCTCTGCCTCCGACTTCCCCCTGCAGCCGGATCCTCATGCACCGTGGCTACCTGTTTGGTATCATACCGGCTATCCGGCTGGTCGTCCTTCCTCTTGCCGTGGCGGTTGTCGTGACCGTGCCGCCTTGGATGATGGTCGCCTGGCTGGCGACGCTCCGCTTGCTCGTCCGTGACGATTTGGCCTTGGCCGTCCACCACGATGGGCTTCGTCATTGCCGCGTCCGTGGTGGAGTACTTGTCTGTGATGGCCATGACCTGGGCCATGGTTTGCGGGTCTGCCGGGCTGAGTTTATGCTTCAGCATGGTGCCGTCCCGGCAGCCATTGGTGAAGAAGTCTATCGCCTGGTGCTCACGCACCCCTTCACACGAATTGTGCATGCTGGTCCACCGGGTGAGGTAGGCGCGATCCGAATCGTCCTTGCCTTGTACACAAAGGGCGAGCTCGCGAGGCCGACCCGGCCGCTTGTATGTTCCGGTGAAGTTGCGTATGAATGCCTCTTGAAAGTCCAGCCACGCGTTGATGCTGTTGTCGGGGAGGCTGTTGAGCCACGTCCTTGCTGAGTCGACGAGCATGAGGGGGACGTAGCGGACGGCCAGGCGGAGGTTGCCATTGTCGATTCCCACCGCGGTGGTGTAATCGACCACTTTGGCGTGTCTCTTGGGAGTGAAAATCCTTTCAGAAACGGCTCGTTCCGGATGCGCGGGCCAAAACACTTTGGGCCAGCCGGACTTTCCTCCTCCAAAGTGCGTGACTTCACCAGGAGGTCGATGCACTCCCGCGTGTCAGTCGGTTCTCGGGGACCGAGCCGACCCTCCAAGCGTGACGCAGGGGCGTCCCTCGCGTCCGCTTCCTCCTCTGGTGCCTGTGCCTTTTTCCCCTGGGAGGCTTCGCCTGCGCGACTGACGCTGGAGGCAGCGGCATCCCGGTTGTGGAGACCGCGGTTGCCAGATTCGCCATGCGGGCGACTATTTTGCCCAAGCCCTCCCGGAGAAGAGGCTTGTTGATGCTTGCTTCCTCCATGCACCGTCTGGTTCGCGCCTTTGCGGACGACGATGTCGCGGGAGTTGCCCACCTCGCTGGGGACGCCCTCGGCTTGCTGCTTGTTAGTAGTGGCCACGAGGAGCTACACACGCTCGTGCCGGCGACGAAGTTCCTCGCCCTCCAGGTGCTTCAACTCTGCGGCCGCCTCCTCGGCTGCCCTCATGTTCTTGGCGGGAGTGCTGTAGACAGGCTGCGCCACACCTGCATGTGAGTCGGCGGCGCGGTCCAGTTCAGACGCTAGGTCGCGCCCTTTGTGCTGGATCTTCCTGGTGAAGCCGTGAGCAGCGTTGTACTCGTGCACGGTGGTGTTCCGCTAACGCTTGTTAGCCGCGACCTTGGTGGCTTCCTCCAGGAGTTTTTGGCGTGTAGCTTTGAGTGCTGCCGCAATAGCCGCTGGATCCGTCTCGATGACGAACGGAGCGCACAGGTGCTGGATGGAGGCGGTGAGCGGGTCTTGCTCTTGCTCTAGCGCGGAGTTTTCTCCTCCAGCCCGACGTTCTTGAGGCTGGCGATGATTTTCGCGAGCGTTTACCATCATGACTTCGATGCGACAGCTCCCTGCGGCTGGGACGTGGGCGAGGGGCACGTCGAGGAAACCCTCAGCGACAGTGGCGACGTAGACGCGGACGTCTCCAAAATGCATGATGGAGCCATCGGCGGGGAAGGTGTTCCCAACAAAACATGCTGCATTGTCGATGACGCAGTCGAAGGCACCGAGCGTGAGAACAAGGCTAGTGTTGGGCCACACAGAGATAAAACAAAAACTTTTTCCTCTAACGTGGTGATCCCAAGATCTAGCTGAGGTAGAAGGCCACGAGGCTTACCACTAGACGCGCAGTTGCGGATTACTGATGAAGCGCGTCAGTTGATGCAGTGTAGTCCTCACGATCCGATCGTCCTGGTGCTGATCGCACAACACCTCTGCTGGTATCCACACGTACAAGGAGGAGCGCCGGCGGCGAACTGCTAGGTTCGTAACGACGGCTGGACTGCTGTGGAGCTAGGGTTTCCAACACATGGAATAACCTAACCGAACAACCATTAACCTTTCTAGGTTACGGTGCTCCACTATATATAGGGAGTGAATGTGGGCTCTGCTCGCACGACCCATTCACTAAAGCCCATATAACTCTAGTCACCATGAGTCCAACTCACTAACTCAGTCCTAATCCGGTTTAGGTCCAACCCAACCAAATTACATGTTCAGATCCAATCCGAACTTGCTCCCTCTCTTAAGTGTGTGACCCCGCAGGCTCATGGCTACTTGGACACGATTGGAGTCCGACTCTCAATCGATCAGTCGGTAGCGGCTCCTAGCAGAACATGCAGACTCCCAAGTACCAAAGAGTCATGACAACTTTCCTTTCCAATGCGACTTACGTCTGAGTCCCTTTTGCCTCACGATATACCTTGTCAGACTATAGGCGAATATATGTCATCCCTTAAATAGTCCGACTCTCTTCTCGATCCGAGATAAGTGATTCACCCGACTAACTCTTAGTCGATCGCCTCAGTTAACACTTAACCGAGTCGTGCATGGCCATGCTTTCCGAATCATATCACGAGAGGGCCCAGAGAATATCTCTCCGAGTGGAGGGGCAAAATCCCATCTTGGTTATTCACATCACGCAGCTTGATTCTCAGTCGACCCGAACCCTGCCTTTATAACTGCCCAGTTACGGATCAGCGTTTGACAGAACCTAAGTCGGTGATGCTCAACTCGGACTATGCAACAACCTCAGGTCTAAGGATTACATTGATTGAGATATACAAATGACAACTTGTTCGTTGTACCTCAATATGGGTCAATCCGACTCGCTAAACTCTTTAGCCGAATCTGTGTAAGTTGGAATAGCATCTCCAAGCTCATGACAAGTGCAACCGAGTCATCAAGCCAACTTTCACATTGGTCTAAGTTGTGTGTCCAGCACAACCTCAATGACCAAGGATATTTAGTACAAACAACATGAATGCATAGTTCCACAACCGAATCACATATTCAATGATACACATCAGATGTTTATACAAGGACTACTTAATATCTTTATGAATACAATGGGAAATCTCATCATACATGATTTCCTCTAGGGCATATTCCCAACAGCCAGAGGCAACGCGTTTGCCGGCGATGAGCAGAAGTCCCGTGTGGAAGATGATGCCAGCCGAAGCGCTGTGCCCCACGGTGGGCGCCAACTATCGTGGTGTGGAACACGGCAGAGCCATTAGGGATGGCAAATAAGGGACACACGGAGGCATTCGGTGGCTCACGCAACGGGTTGGGCACGGTGCACTGCAAACATAGGGACGTACCTAGGTTCAAGGCCCTCTTGGCGAGGTAACACCCCTACTCCTGCAAGATGAACTATGTATGGGAGCTCGATGCTCAGTACAGATGCTCCTTGAGCTGTTTCCTTAGCTACTATCGGAGGCTAGAGGAAGATGGGAACTTGATGCTAACACTTATACCCTTCTATTGTTGCTCTACCTAGAACCCTGGGTCTGCCCTCCCTTATATACTGATCTGGGGGGGGGGAGATTATAGATTGGGTCCTAGGGTTTACTGTTTGGATATGGGTTTACAGGGCAGGGCCGGCTGCAGGGCCCAGCCGGTGGGCCAGGACCCAGTCCGACCTTCTTTTAGCGTCATCCTTCTCTTTAGTGGTCACCCGGGCTTCCTTTGGGGTGTCATCCCCGCTTTAACGGTCTCCCAGACCTCTTTTGCTGGTCCAGCCGACCGTCTTACTTTATCATGTCGCGTAGCGCTGGACATGACGGCATGCCAGCTTCTTTGATGATGAGGGAGAGCCATAAGCGTACCCCGCACGGAGCGCAGTCCTTCCATGCTCTCCATCGAATCCGAGGTGAGCTGGGTGGGAACGGCCACCCAGCCGGTTCTTCTGGCCACCGGCTAGACGGGCCAGCCGGGAAGGTTATAAGCCCAGCCGGGCTTGCTTGCCAGACGGTTAGATTTGCATTTCTTGGAGGCCAGGCGGCCTGCATCTCCTAGAGCCGGCTTACTTATGCGTGGCTTTCCCCACCCGGGGGTTATCCCCCCGACAAGTAGAATCCAGCTCGTAAAGCTTTGGCGACAAGGGCGCGGCTGCCCGCATGATGGCCGTAGATGCCCTCGTGGATGTCTTGGAGGATGGTTTTGCCGTCACCAATGGTGACGCACCGTTGGAGTACACCCGAAATGCTACGCTTGTATAACTCGCCATTGATGATGGTGAAGGCCTTGGACCGGCGAGATATGCGCCGGGCATCTGTCGGGTCATCAGGCAATTCTTTGTTTATGAGGTACCAAAGGTACGACTGCGTCCATGTTTCTTCGATTGCCATGACCTACATCAGGCTGACCAACTCGACCTCCGTGTCGAGCTTTTCAGGTCCTTCCTGTCCTTCGGGTAGCGCAGCCCCCGAGTACTCTGCTTCTTCGGATGAACCCTTGGGGAATTTCCTTTTAATAGAGGGTACGCAGATTTGTTCGAGGAACACACCTGGCGGCACCCGTGCGCAAGTGGATCCGATGTTGGCGAGTCTACCAGCCTCCTCGTTGCTTTCCCTTCCAACATGGCAAAGCTCGCAGCCGTCAAAATCTCATTCGAGTGAATTGTCGAGCGCGCGGTACGCGATCATGTTAGCGGCGTGTGTGTCGCACTCGTTCATCGTCTGCTGGATGACGAGGTTCGAGTCACCGTAGATGACTAGACGCATTGCGTCGCAGATCTTGGACATCCTCATGCCGTGGATGAGGGCCTCGTATTCGGCCTCGTTATTGGAGGCGCGAAATTTCATCCGAAGGACATATTTCATCTTATCGCCCTGCGGGGACGTCAGTATGACGTCGGCTCCTGCTCCAGCCTCGCGCTTGGTGCCGTCAAAGTGCATCTTCCATGACTGTGTCATATCCGGGGTGTCCGGCAGCTGGAGATCCATCCAGTGGATGAGGAAGTCAGGGAGGACCTAGGATTTGATCGCATGGTGCTTCTCGTAGACTATGTATAGAGGGGATATCTCGATGCCCCACAGGGCTACGCGTCCTGTAGCTTCGGGGTTGTTCAGGATGTTGGATAGTGGCGCCTCATTGACGACCATCACCTGATGCTCCTGGAAGTAGTGGCTCAACCGACGAGCCGTCATGAACACGTCATAGGCGAGCTTCTGGTAGTGAGGGTACCTCTGTTTTGTTGGCGTCAATACCTCGCTGAGGTAGTAGATCAGGCGTTGGACCCCATGCGTCTTGCCATCTTCGGGTCGTTTGACCACGAGTATGGTGCTTACCACCTGATGCGTGGCTGCTATGTATAGCAGTAGAGGCTCGCGTTCCTTTGGCGTGACCAGGACGGGCGAGGTGGAGAGTAGTCGCTTCAGATCTTCGAATGCGTCGTCTGCTTCAGGTGTCCACTCGAATTTGTCTGCTTTGCGAAGCAGTTGGTAGAAGGGCAGGGCCTTCTCCCCCATGCGGCTGATGAATCTTC
This sequence comes from Avena atlantica, assembly GCA_910589765.1. Classification (NCBI taxonomy): domain Eukaryota; kingdom Viridiplantae; phylum Streptophyta; class Magnoliopsida; order Poales; family Poaceae; genus Avena; species Avena atlantica. Next base: position 334,503,332 of record OU342733.1, read on the forward strand.
TCAGTGCCGCGATGCGTCCAGCTAGCTACTGGACACCTTTGAGGTTCTTCGGCTTCTCCATAGCCAGTATGGCCCGGATTTTCTTCGGGTTCGCCTCGATCCCTCGCTGGGAGATGAAGTAGCCAAGTAGTTGGCCAGATGGGATGCCAAAGGCGCACTTTTCCAGGTTCAACTTGATATTGTAGTGATCGAGGTTGTCGAACGTCTCACGGAGATCGTCGATCAATGTCTTGGCCTCCCTTGTCTTGATGACTATGTCGTCGACATAGACCTGTATGTTGCGGCTGATCTAGCTCTTCAGGCACGCTTGCATGCACCGCTGGTACGTGGGACCTGTGTTCTTCAGCCCGAAAGGCATCGTGTTGTAGCAGAATACTCCGAACAGCGTGATGAACGCCGTTTTCTCCTGATCTTCGACCTTCAGTCAAATCTGGTTGTAGCCTGAGTAGGCATCAAGGAAAGAGAGTTTCTCGCATCCTACATTCAAATTGATGATCTGATCGATCCGAGGGAATGGTAGGTAGTCCTTTGGGCAGTGCTTGTTGAGCGACGTGAAGTCCACGCACATCCGCAGGATGTCCATGTATTCTTTAGGGACCAGCACAGTGTTGGCTAGCTACTCGCTCTCCTTGATCTCCCGGATGAAGTCGGCGTCGAGCAGTCTGTTGACTTCGACTCCGACGGCTTCGGCCCGTGGCTCGGACAATCGTCGGATGGACTGTTTGACGGGCTTGGCGTCTGGAAACACATTGAGTGCATGCTCGGCAAATTCCCTGGGAACTCCTGGCATGTCCGCAGGACACCAAGCGAAGATTTCCCAGCGCTTATGGAGGAATTCGACGAGCGCGCTTTCCTATGCGGGGCTGAGGTCATTGGCGATCAGCGCCGTCTTGGAGGCGTCCGTCGGGTGGACCTGCACCTTTTTCGTGTTGATTGTTGAGTCGAACGACATGTCGGGTGCATTTTGCCTGGAGACTGGGGGTGCCCCGTTGTCTGTCACTTCTCGAAGCCTTGTGAGTTCCTCCTACATGCCGAACGACTGGGGGATTCTGTTGAAGTCTCTGTCGCAATGGTCGGATCGGGTGAAGCTGCCTTGGGCCATGATGATGCCCCTAGGCCATGGCATCTTGAGTAGCAGGTACACATAGTGCGGTACTGCTAGGAACCTTGCGAATGCCACGCGCCCGAGGATGGCATGGTATTGTGATGGCCTGTCCACCACTTCAAACTCGAGCTGCTCACACAGAAAGTTTTCGGGTTTACCGAAGATGACGTCGAGCCATATATTTTACAGGGGAAATATGACCTTCCTTGGGACTATGTCGTGGAACGTTGTGTCGAATTGTTTCAGGCTGCACAACGGGATCCACATTACTGCTAGGGTTCTAGCGAACATCAGGTTGATGCCGCTGCCGCCGTCCATGAAGACACGGCTCATCTTGAACCCTCTGATCTGCGCCTCAAGCACCAGGGCAGCATGACCTAGGCGAAGGATCTGGCGGGGGTGATCCGAACGACTAAATGTGATGCAGGCCTCCGAGCCGCTGAGGTACTTAGGGATGGCGGGTGGAGCGGTCACAGCCAGGCTGACTTGGCGGGTGATCTTCTTTTGCACCATGTTTGTTGGGCACCCTTTTTTGGATCATCGGGGACCCTTTCGGCACGGGGTACCCGTTTACGCCATTGTTTTGCACGGGTGCGATTGCTTGATTCAAAGGTCCCACGGGCGGTAGTGGAGGATCTCCGTGGGAGATGTCACCTGGTGCAGGTGCGGGTCCGAACCGGGGTTCAGGATCTGACGTCACATCTGGGTGAGACCCTCACTGAGTTTTTGGAACTCGCAGCAATCCTTCAGCATGTGGCTGGCCTTCTTTTTTCCATCCTTCTTGTCGATGTAGAAGTGGATGGTGCAAGGGCCCGACAACTTGTCGTATGCCGAGGGCTCGTCATCGCGGTTGCGACGTTGCCACTTCTGTGCGGGGCGTCCTCCGTCACGGAAGTTTCTTCCATGGTATCCTCCGCTACTGCGGTTGCTTTCATTGCGGCGTTCGGTGTAGCCAGCCGCCACCATGTCGGGTCCGTCGCGATCATTGTAGATGCGCGATCTTCGCTTGCTACGGCGCTCGCGTCTGCGGTCATATTCATCCTCCTCATACAAATGCGCTCGATGGAGGGAATCCTCGCCATCTTCCCACCTGTTGGCGATGTACATGAGGTGGTCGAGTGTCTTGGGCTTGACGCGCCCAAGTTCCTCCTTGAAGTCAGGGCGCTTGACACCGTCCTTGAAGGCGTCGATTGTTCTCTCCTCGGAGATGTGCGCCGCGGAGTTCTTGATGTTGGACCAGCGTAAGATGTACGAGCGAATGGATTTGCCCGTTCGTTGGGTGCAGGCCCGTAGATCCTCGATCGAGGCTGACCTTTTGCTGGTGCCCTTGAAGTTTTGGATGAAACTGTATGCCAGCTCATCCCAGTTTCGGATTGATCCTAAAGACAGGCTGCTGAGACAGATTCGAGCTGCGCCTGTCAGCTGCAGCTAAAGGCATTGTAGGGCGGTGTTTCTGTTACCGCTGTGCATCTTGACGGACGACAGGTGGTCGCTGAGCTAGGCTTTCGGGTCCTGTGTCCCGTGCAACTTTGGAGTGTCCAAAGGAAGCTTGAAATTTCTTGGCATCCGCATTCACTAAACAGATCTGCTGAAGCATCAAGCTCCGCAGAGTTCTCCGTCATCATCCTCTTCAGATTCGGAAGAGCACGCGCGTTTGGTGCGTGCCTTGTTGACCTTGCGCTGAGCGAGGTCGCTTCGAGCATCGTAATCACGGCTGCGACGTCTCAGACTCTTGCATCGTCGAGGTAGATCATGGTCATCTTCCTCCTCGTCGAATGAGGGTGTGGGACTGCGGTTGAATCTGATCGCATCTTTCTTTTTAGGCTCCGCAGGAGCCTCATTGTGGAGCGGAGCTCCGACGAGTCCGAGCCTGGCTAGTGCGGACTTGTGCATAGCTCTCTTTGGGTCCCCCACCGGAGGTGGATGGGACACGAGATATGTGGTGGCTGCCATGATCGCAGCTTGCGGCGTCTTTGGTATGACGTTGCCGTTGACGTCCATCTCCATGAAGGACGTGTTGAGGGTTCGGGTGACCTCGCGACGTGCAGCGGGGTCCATGTTATCCATGCGAGAGCGATGCTTGTTGGCTTGATTGCCGTGCAAGCTGGAGCCACCAGAGGCGGAGAGCGCAGCTCGCCATGCGCTAGTCTCCAACGCTGCTTGCTTGCGTTTGTCGAGCTCCTCCTGCAGCTTCACCTACCTGTTGTGCTCGCCGATGAGGAGGAGGTGGTATGCCATCGGCAGGTCTCGTGAAGAATTCACGGGCAGGATCTTGTTGCCCGCCATAGCTTCGCGTGCCTGGCGCCATCCGTCCTCGTTGAGGTTGATCCGACCGTAGGCGGCAGCCTCGCCCTCGTTGGGCGGGAGGGATGGTTGCCTCCTGTTTCCCCCGTTTTCGCCCTCTAGGTTGGGTGGTGGTACGTGGGCACCCGAACCTGGTGGTTGTTGTTCCACGTCGCTTTGGATGACCATGGAGCACTGGTAGCGCCCGTGGAAAGGATCGCTGCTGCCGCAGCTTTTGGATCCAAAACCGGAGGTTCCTTCATCTGACGGAGGGCCGCATAGATCTGAGTTGCAGCTGCGGCTATCATATGACTCATCTGTGAGCGTTGACATGCATATCACGCTGGGATGCGGGGCCCACAAGGCGGGCCTGATTGATGGTAGTGGCTCCCGCTCTGGGAGGCGGAGAGTGCCAGTCTGTCCCACCTGGAAGGAGAAGCTCCCGAATAGAATCTCGAGCCCGTCGCCTACGGGCCTGAAATCCTTCATGGTGGCTGACGAGTGGGTGGTGAAGTTGAAAGCACCGAAGAGGAGATGGCTCTCCGTCACCAAGGAGTTGTAGATTGCTTTGGTCGGGACCGTCATGATCGCACAATCAGCACCACCGTTTCCCACAGACGGCGCCAATTGACGAGGTTTCGAATCGTCAATGCCCATTGTTATGAGCTTGGGTTTTGGAGAAGATGGGGGTGCTGGAGATCGCGGAACGGTTAACAGACAAGCAACCAGGGGACGCAAGATTTACCCAGGTTCAGGCCCCTGGAGGAAAAACCCTACTCCTGCTTGTCTGCTCTTGATTATGGCAGAACCGAAGGTTACAGGGGTGCGCAGATGCAATTTGGCGTGGAGGTGTGTATGCGGCGAGAAGAGATCCTCCTCATCGTGCCCTCCTAGCCTTTATATAGAGATAGGCAGGTCTCGGGCACAGATCAAGTCGGTTACAAGTTAGGGTTTGCCGCTTTGAATATTCTATCTATTCTAGTCTTTCTCTCCAAGGATCCGAAGACGCCATGGGATTGGGCCACCAGAAAATCTCCACAGGCCGCGTATATTCTTGTGGGCCTTCCTTGGGATGGGCCAGGTATACTAATGTAGTGTACCCGCAGGGTATAACCATGTCACATACTGTTTATTTCCCCAAGAAGGTTGCTAAGAGTTATTTCCTGAATTCCATTGAAAATATTGAGAGCATCAAGGTTGGAGAAATATATTGTCCCATTCCACAAGAAAGTTTTGAAACTATTATGATTGGGACCATTGCTATCAAGTTTGAGGTAACATAATCACCTGTTGGAATGCAAAGTTTTGTTTCATATAAGATTGTTTTGGTAACAATACTTGATCAACCTTGTTAACAAAAGGATTTTAATGAACAAACCAATGTTTTCACTATGGTTATTCTTGCTTTCTTTTACTTTTCTCCTTCCTAGTCTTTGCCTTTTCTTTTGCTAGCTTTGGTTTTGTTAGTTGTTTGCTTGTTAGAGTGTCTTAGAACTTCTGTAGTTTGGTTTTTGTTTGCTTTTGATTCTTCTAAAAAAATCTTTTCTGCGAGAAAATCAATTTTCATACCTTGAAAATTGGCGAAAAATAAAGTTTCCCGAAAAATTCCAAAAATTTCAAAATAAATTTTTCCTCAAAAAAGGGGCAGAGGGACACCTAGACTGACCCAGGGGGCCACCCCAGGCCAGCACACCCCTGAGTGGCGCGACTAGACCCAGGTGGCGCCTGGCAGGGGTGTGACCCACCTGTGGCCCTCCAAGATGCCTCCTCCCATCCATCTTCTTTATCTCTCCCGAAAAACACCGAAAAACTTTCTCAAGATCGAGTTCCTTCTATTCTTGCTCCCGATTTTCGATCTCCTTGCTCAGGCCATCTTTGTTGCTGATTTTTGGAGGGATTGCTCCTTGAAAAAAGAGGTCATGAACAACCACCCCTTTGGTGAAATATTTGAGAGTGATGCACCTAGGAGGGCAAGGTCTTCAAGATCATCCTCCCGAGCTAGGCCCTCATATAATCAGGATCTCATTACACCGCGATTTGGCGACAAGGGAGATGAGGGGATGCGCACCCTTCCACCTTTCCTTGCCCAACCTTTTTGCGGGCTGCTGGGATTCTTGAGGATTTTCTAACCTTGGTTCGGAGGGTTGGACTAACAAGCTATATACAGGATGAGAGCGTGCAATATGCTACGCTCACTAAAACATTTGTGGAGAGCTTCTCTTTTTCTAACAGCTTGTTCAAGCCAGATGTGTCTTTCAAAATTTATGGCAGGTCTTACACTATGACATTGAAGAAATTTTGTGAGGCCCTGTGACTTGGTACAGCTGGGTCAGTGAAGAAGATTCCAGCTCAACCCACTGATTTGTTGGAGATCTACCGTGGGATAACCAATGATGATGACCGTAGATCCCAACGGGGAAAGATAAGAAATATTCAGCTCCCAGCTATCAGGTACTTTGCTTATTATCTTGCCACTAGTGTTCTTGGTAGGGAGAAAGCTAGTAATATTTCCAACTATCATTTGGCCTTCATAGATGCTACGCTCAACAATGAAACTAGGTACAATCTTGGTTCTCTCATTGCTCGTCGCTTAGCTGCTAAGGGACCCATTTATGGGGGAATTATTGTTGCGCGTGTTGTTGCCGCTAAATGATACAGTTTTGTCTCCTCAGAGACTTGATCTTGCTGCCATGAAGGTGCATCACTTTGTCACTGCTGTCTCTACCCTTGAGATCTTGGTTTATAGAATGTTGTTTACTGACGGGGAAGAGAGAGATCCCTCTAGCCCAAACTACTTTGTTAAGTATTTCCCAGGGACCTTTGTCATGCTCCAAGGAGGAGATGGATGAGAATATGTGCATTCTTGGCTTCCATGGACACTATCGGGGGGACGCGCCCTCATACGACCCCTCTGTACACTACACAGGGGAGTCCTCGAGCTCGTATCAGGACGAAGGGGCCTCCTCGATGTACTATGGAGGTGCACCTTCTTGGTCACCATGGAGTTGAGATCCACTTAGGCCAAAAGCCTAAGCTTGGGAGGAGGTATACAGACATCACACTCATCTATATATCATGTTTCGTTGGTTCTTTGTATATCCATTGTTTCGCTTTCTTTTCGGTTTTTGTTTCTTCTTTCCCAAAACACGAAAATACCAAAAATATTTTTGTTGTTTCTCTTGGTTTGTTTCTTTGCTTTCTAGCTTTGGTTTTCCTTAAAGAAAAATCCAAAAAGAATTTGATTTTTTTGATTTTGCTTTGTTTGCTTGTTTGAAAAACCGAAAATACCAAAAATATTTGTTGTTCTTCTTTGGTTTTGTGAGTTCTTTGCAGGGTGCAGTCATCCTCAGTGGAGTTTTTTTTCATGTCATTATTCAAGTCACACAAGTGAAGGGCAATAATGAAGATTAAGACAACTTGAGGTGTGGTAAGAGGCTGGTAACGAACTCTATTTGTTTTCATTTTTGTACATATACTCATCATTATGATCATGTTTAGTCTGTTCATGTAAGGTGTATGTTATTGATGGATGCTTAGTAGTTCTTGCTCTCTTGTGATTAGCTCTAGCTTGCTAATAGTTTGTAGCATGTCATGAATGTTTTCTTGCATTGTTCTATTCATATTTTGGTATGATATTATGTTATCCTCCTCTGAATGGTTCCCGTGAATCGACTTGGCACATTGTCACACATGCATATGACTAAACAACAGTCAGTAAGCCTCGATGATTTATTTTGCCTCAGAGTTCTTGTATCACTTTCTTGCCATACTTAGTCCTATTTTGTTGCAAGCATGGTTATGACAATTATTGCTCTCTTGTTTGTCGCTCCCTCTCTATTTCTAGCCTTCACTTGCACTGAGTATGAGCTCTACTTGTGCATCCAACTCCCCAAAACCAATATTGCCAACAGTGTCCACCATACCTACCTATTAGCATCATTTTCTATTTCAGTGCATATTCATTATGCCTTGTTTTCTTCCAAATAAAATGTTTAACTATTTTCAGAAAGTTAGTTAGTAAAGATCTCACAAACTTGATGGCACACTTTATTCCTTGCACTTAATAAACCTGAACCATTGTGACTGTCCATGAAAGTTATATGCTTGCAAATTATAGGCTGGAAGTTAGCAGAACCGTGCTGTCACGGGGAACATTTTCAACACTTATGGATACATATCCAGTTGATACAATGCTCTTTTGTTGGCGGATGTCATCGGTGTGAAATAAAAGGGGAGCTTGTGAGTTCATGGAGTTATATATGTGTGTTAGATAAACGCCTGGGCCGCTAGCCTAAGACATGCCTAATCATGGTGGAAACTTGTAGCATTACCATAATGAGCATCTGTGAAGCATCCTCAATAAAAACCTATGCAAATAGCAAATAAAAAGATTGCTGAGATGCTCATTGTCTGCTTGCCTTGTCATTTTGATTATGGGATAGCTCCTATATCATGTGCAAGTGGTACACCGTTGGCGGTTCTCTATGATATGAATGTATTTACGATGACAAGAACTTACATTTAACTAAAGTTGAGTAGCATGAGGAGCGGCCCTCGTACTCAAGGGACATGGGATTTCCAGTTTATGGTCTGTCAAGCATATAACTCATATTAGACCTCACTTTCACCTTTAACCACATAAAGATGCCTATGATAGGGGCAATGGGAGCTCAAAGTTAACGGGTGCCTTACTTTCAGCATTTGGAAGCCTTTCAAACTTTTCAAAACCTTTTCACTTCCTTTTTGAGTCACCACTTATTCTTTGAGAAACTTCTTGAGAGCATAGTTGTCATTCTTGTGTTTATCTCAAAACTTGGTTAATTATGTCATGACTTTGATGCTTGTATCTCTGATATCTTTACTTCTAGTCTTCACTTGAACTTTAGAGGTGCCTTGGCATTTATATTATGCTCTACAAACAAAGGCAAGCGAGATACCACTCTATCATACCTTATTATGAGCATTGCAATGTTGCTTATGTTTATGTTTCATGCTACTTATTATTATTGAGTTGGTTTCTCTTCATAGCTTGCAATGACTATTGAGTAGACTTAGTTGCATACTCTTTATTATGAATTGGCTAAGTATCTACTCCTGTGCTGAGAATATTTACATCATATGAAGGAAATGTGTTCATGAAAGTTCTTTTATCGCACTCAGTTTTCAACTGAATTGCTTGAGGACAAGCAATAAGCTAAGCTTGGGGGGAGTTGATACGTCCAAACCGTATCTACTTTCTCAAACACTTTTGCTATTGTTTCTCCTTTAAACTTGTGTGATTTGGATACAACTAACATGGACTGACGCTGTTTTCAACAGAATTACCTTGGTGTCTAGTTTTTGTGCAGAACATCAACTATCAGGAAAAATCTCGGATAATATGCCAAAAATCCTATTTCACCAGAAGATCCACGAAGCCAGAATACGAGACAGAGGGGAGCCCTGGGTGGCCCACACCCCCTGCCGCGCGGGTGGGCCCATCCCATGCCTAGGAGAGGTGTGGCCAGCCCAGGCACCCCCTCGGCCTCTCTCCGCCTATAAGTTGCCTTCTGACCTAAAAACTCAAGGGGGGTTCGACATTTTTCCAGAAAGAGTTCCGCTGCGCCACCACCACCAAAAGCCGCGATTCAGAACCAGAAACTTCGTCCTGGCACCCTGCCAGGACAGGGAATTTGGGGAGGATCATCACCATCATCATCGCCAACGCCTCTCCATCAACCATCAATGTTTCCCTCATCCATGACTGAGTAATCCCCCGCTGTAGGCTATGGGGATGGTAGGGATTGGATGAGTTCTATCATGTAATCAAATAAGATTGTTAGGGTATGGTGCCTAGTATCTTTATCAGTGTTATTTGAATTTGTTGCAACTTGTTGTGCTTAATGCTTGTCACTAGGGCCCGAGTGCCATGATCTCAGATCTGAACTTATTATTGAATCATTATAATAGTATTGTTTGTGATCTTATCTTCAAGTTGTGTACACATATAATTGTCCAGATCCAAAGGCCCCGAAGTGACAGAAATTGGGACAACTGGAGGGGATGGCTGTGATGTGAGGATCACATGTATTCACGGAGTGTTAACGCTTTGCTTCGGTGCTCTATTAAAAGGAGCACCTTAATTGCTAGTAGTTCCCTTGAGGCCCCACTGCAACGGGCTGGCAGAACAAAATATGTTGTGCAAGTTCTCGTTGCGAGCATGCATGACTATATATGGAGCACATGCCTATGATTGTTTAGTACTTGGATGCTTATTCTTATTTATCTGCAATTGCCCTAGATGTTAAAGTTACATGTTTAGACCCTTCCATGCAACACCTGTCCATCCATCCCTATGCCTACCGCGCTCATATCCTACTGTTTGCTACTACTGTTACTGTTTCTCTTGTTTTACTGTTGCCGTTGCTTTGCTATTGCTACTGATAAACTTCTGTGAGCAAGAAATATTTCCAGGTGCAGCTGAATTGACAACTCAGTTGTTAAGGCTTGCAAGTATTCTTTGGCTCCCCTTGTGTCGAATCAATAAATTGGGTAATACTACCCGCGAAGACTGTTGCGATCCCCTATACTTGTGGTTCATCACACGGGTGAGGCGAGTGATGAGGAGAGGCTGGTGGTCTCGGGCGCTGGCGACATGAGGCGAAGCACCCCAGGGATGCGCACGGTGGTCGGCGATGAGGCCAAGCCGAAGAGGCGGTGCTGCAGTGGCTCGAAGAGGATGGGGAAGGGCGACACAGGCGGTCGGAGAAGATGCGAGGGAGGGAGGACGGGCGAAGGCAGTTGAGGGCCCAAGCGAGGAGCTTGTCCGGTGACGAGAAAGGATGAGCCCGAGGTGGTTGAGGCGAGGCCCAAAGAGGGGGGCACTGGGTGGAGGTTTAAGAGGGCCAGGGGAGGGTACCCCAATGCAGTTCCGGCACCGGATGACGCGAGGTTACGTGGAGAGCGGTGACATCGATCAGGGGAACGACAAGGAGGCCGAGCCTGGCGGAGGGGACAGGTGAGCGAGGAAGGAGGAGACATGGTCGAGGGAGGACGCGGGTTCATGGGGAAGCATGCAGTAGAAATCGTGCGGGAGGGGTCGCGTGGATAGGATGGCGGGCCAGGGGTGGGCCGGGGATTGCGATAGGTTGACGCTGTGCTGGGACGCGGTCGTACTGGAGTGCGGCGCGCGCGGGATGGACGCAGTCAAGGCAGAGTTGGGTCCAGGGGCAGGCAGGTGTGTCAGTGGTTGGTGCGCTGGCAGCACGCGGTTGTGTGGCGGCGGGGAGGAGGGAGTAGGTGGGGTGGGTGGGGATTAGGTTAGGGTTTGGTACTAGAGGGATCAAGGGTCAGGATTTAACCGGGGTGGTAGGCTGCTGGTTTGCTAGGTTTTGGTCCGGCAGGCTGGCGGCCTCCCCCGGTAAAACATTTTTATTTTAAATATTTATTTTCTTTTAAAATAATTTTTTTTCAAATAGGTTTTTAGACAAACAAAATACTCCGTACAAGTCTGAGGTTTTGATTTGAAATAAAAGGCAGGGGATATTTAAAAAACAAAATACACTTTTTAAAATAGTTTTTGGAGAACAGAAGCATGCAGTCACGAGGATGCTCAAATGCAATGTTGCATGTGTGACACCCACGGGATCAGGGCTAAACAAATCCCAGACCTTCGTCTGACATAAGCTTAACCTTGAGATGGAGGACATCCAGTGAAGAATCGGTAACACAACAGTGACCCTACGACACAAAATTATTACAAGCAGAGGTCACTGACCACAAACATCAAACAACGGAAGGCAGATTATGCTATTAAGTATAGCAGACTTAACAAATGGCCTAAGAGATCTGAAGCATAACGATGATGTCCAAGCCCATAGATTCCAGGCTGCCGGTCGGGAACCCCAAGCTACTCGTCGGTGTCGATGTAGTACCAAACTGATCTTCAGGGAACACTTACTCTGCCAAAAGTATCAACAAAGCAAGGGTGAGTACATGGTGTACTCCGCAAGACTTATTGCTGTTGGAGTTGTTTTGCATAAATCCATCTTTGTTTATAAAAGCCCCCTCGGTCTCCCCCTTCTCTTATAAGAAGCCCCCGATACAGAAAACCTAGGTACCCGATAAAAGCTCCACGAAACCTTCTGTAGCCGCCGCCACCATCGTCCCTAGATTGGGGGGGGGGGGTTGAAGTTCTTCTCGGCACCCTGTCGGAGGGGAGATCATCCCGGAGGCCTTCTTCTCTGGTATGAAGCGTGAGTAGTTCCACCTTGGACTACGGGTCCATGTAGTAGCTAGATGGTTGTATCTCCTCCTTGTGCTTTCATGTATAGACCTTGTGAGCTCCGTTCATGATCAAGATCTAATCTATTTGTAATCATGCATGTTGTGTTTGCGGGGATCCGATGGATATTGAGATTACTATGTCAGATTGATTAATGGTTTTGTATATTTGATTCTATCATGTATGTGTTGTTTGTGATCTTGCATGCTCTCCGTTGTTAGTAGATATCTTGGCCAAGTAGTTGCTAGTGACTCCAAGAGGGGGTATTTATGCTCGATAGTGGGTTCATGCCTCTAGTTTCGAAGGGAATTGACAGAAATCTCTTAGGTTGTAGATGTGTTGTTGCCACTAGGGAGAAAACAACGATCTCTTGTTCATGGAACAAGTGGATTTTTTACCTTACACACTTTGCTTAAAGCAGTTGTCTGTCGCTTGCAACTTAATACCGGAGGGGGTTCAGATGATAACCTAAAGGTGGACTACTAGTCATAGATGAAGTTGGATGGCAGTCTATGTATATTGTTGTATTTCCCAATCAAATCTCATAGGATCTTTTTGTCTGGTATTGCATTGTTATGCCTTGCTCAGTTCCTGTCAATTGCCCTGCTGTAATTTGTTTACCCTTCATGCCATGTTGTTTATCTAAGGAGATCACCTCTAGTGAAATATGGACCCCGGTCCAATCTTTACCATTGATACATCTTCCACTATTTACTTGCTGCAAACCATTCATTACCTTCCACACCATACAATTAATCCTTTGTTACAGCAAACCGGTGATCTTGACAACCTCACTGATTCATTGGGGCAAAGTCTTGAGTTTGTGTTGTGCAGGTTTCCACATTGCTTGCAACACCTGATTTTCCTTCCTCCTTCTGGTTCGATAACCTCGATCTCTACTGAGGTATCTTTCTTCGGAGCTGTTTCTTTTCCCGTCCCTCGCCCCGGTATAGCGCTTCGCTTCCGGTTCTTCAAACTTGCTGATGTGCTCATCACACCTTTATCTTTTCACAAGGGGAGTCCTCCTCAACCTTTCTCTTTTCTTTGTTTTCAGTTTGCTTAGTTTCTTTTGCTTGGTTTTGTTTGCCTATTTTTATAAAAAACTCAAAAAAATAAGTTTAGTTTGGTTTGCTTTCTCTTATCAAAAACACAAAAAAATTAGTTTCTGCTCTAGCTGCCCCTGCTGCTTTTGGCTTGCCCACCTTTGCCAAAATGAACTCTGCCGGTAACACCAAGTTGTGTGACTTCACTAGCACAAACAACAATGATTTCCTTAGCACTCCTATTACTCCACCTGCTCCTGATGCTACCTTTTATGAAATTAAGCCTGCTTTGTTGAATCTTGTGATGAGAGAGCAATTTTCTGGTGCTAGTTCTGATGATGATGCTGCCCATCTCAATAACTTTGTTGAACTTTGTGAGATGCAAAAGTATAAGGATGTAGATGGAGATATTATTAAGCTCAAGCTGTTTCCTTTCTCCTTGAGAGAAAAGGCTAAAGAATGGTTGTTATCCTTGCCTAGAAATAGTATTGATTCTTGGACTAAGTGCAAATATGCTTTTATTGGAAAGTACTACCCTCCTGCTAAGATTATATCTATGAGAAGTGATATTATGAAATTTAAACAACTTGATAATGAACATGTTTCTCAAGCTTGGGAAAGAATGAAATCGTTGGTTAAGAATTGTCCCACTCATGGACTCACTACTTGGATGATTATCCAGACTTTTTATGCAGGTTTGAACTTCTCTTCAAGAAACATGTTGGATTCAGCTGCTGGAGGTACCTTTATGGGCATCACTTTGGGTGCTGCAACAAAAATCCTTGATAATATGATGGTTAACTACTCTGAATGGCATACTGAGAGAGCTCCACATGGTAAGAAGGTAAATTCTATTAAAGAAACCTCCTCTTTGAGTGATAAGATTGATGTTATTATGGCTATGGTTGTTAATGGGAAAGCTCCTTTAGATCCAAATAATGTTCCCTTAGACTCTTTGGTTGCTCGAGAAGAGCAAGTTGATGTGAACTTCATTATAAACAAAAAAATTGGCAACAATACTTATGGTAATTATAGGCCTTATCCACCTAATAATGGAAATGCTTATCTTGGTAGATCTGGAATGCCTAGTGAAGATAGGATTGTAGAATTTTAAAGATCCACTAAAAACTTTATGCAGATGCAATATGAGCAAAACAAGATATTCACTAAAACTATGGAAGAACAAACTGTTATCTTGAAAAACATTAGTCATCAGCTTGAGAATTTGACTAGAGAAATTTCTAGTTTACAGTCAAAAATTTTGAGTGCTGAGAAGAAAATTTCCTCTTTGTCTGAAGCAGAGTCCTCCTTGATTAATAAAATGGCTGCTAAACCTGAAACCATGGAAATTACCTTTGCTGCTACTCATGCCATACAAGTTACTATTGATGAAAATGTTAGACTGTTAGCCCAACTTCATGCTAAGTGGGAAAGGGAAGCTAAAATTGATAGAAGCAATAGTGTGTGCACCATCACTAGAATGGATACCACTAAACCACAAGAAGTCCCTATTCCTCCTCCTACAGTCCCTAAGCCTAATGAGTCTACTACTAGTGATGCTAAGTTTGATTTTGATATAGATGGTTGCAATATTTCTGAAGTGATTATGCTCCTGCAAAAACTTGCTAGAAGTCCTGATGCTAGTGATATGCATGTTGCTTTCACTAAACACATTACATATGCTCTTGTTAAGATTAAGGAAGAGAAGCTAAAACACAAAGCTTCTATTCCTAGGAAAGTAGAAGATAGTTGGGAACCCATTATTAATGTGCAAGTGAATGACTTTGATCTCAAAGATTCATGTGATTGATACGTCCAAAACATATCTACTTTCCCGAACACTTTTGCTATTGTTTCTCCTCTAAACTTGTGTGATTTGGATACAACTAACACGGACTGACGCTGTTTTGAGCAGAATTACCTTGGTGTCTAGTTTTTGTGCAAAAAATCAACTATTAGGAAAAATACCGGAAAATATGCCAAAAATTATATTTCACCAAAAGATCCACGGAGCCAGAAGACAAAACGGAGTGGAGGCCTGGGGGCCCACACCCCTGCCAGGCGCGGGTGGGCCTTGCCCCACTCATAGGGGGGGGGGGCGCGGCCACCCCAGGCACCTCCTCGGGCTCCCTCTGCGCCTATGAGTTTCTCCTTGACCTAAAAACCGAGGGGAGTTCGATGTTTTCTAGAGAAGAGTTCCGCTCCACCGCCACCATTAGAAACAAAGATTCGGATCCAGAAACTCCGTTCTGGCACCCTGCCGTGACGGGGAATTTGGAGAGGATCATCGCCATCGTCATCACCAACGCCTCTCCATCAACCATCGATGTTTCCCTCATCCATGAGTGAGTAATCCCCCATTGTAGGCTTGGGGGTGGTAGGGATTGGATGAGTTCTATCATGTAATCGAATAAGATTGTTAGGGCATAGTGACTAGTATCTCTATTAGTGCTATTTTACTTTGTTGCAACTTGTTGTGCTTAATGCTTGTCACTAGGGCCTGAGTGCCATGATCTTAGATCTGAAATTATTATTGAATCATTATGATAGTATTGTTTGTAATCTTATCTGCAAGTTGTCTACACATATCATTGTCCGGATCCAAACGCCCCGAAGTGACAATATTTGGGACAGCCGGAGGGGATGGCTCTGGTGTGAGGATCACATGTGTTCATGGAGTGTTAATGCTTTGCTCCGGTGCTCTATTAAAAGGAGCACCATAATTGCCAGTAGTTCCCTAGAGGCCCCGCTGCCACGGGCTGGCTGGACAGAAGATGTTGTGCAAGTTCTCATTGCGAGCACGTATGACTATATATGGAGCACATTCCTAGGATTGTTTAGTACTTGGATGCTTGTTATTATTTATCTGCAATGCCCTAGATCTTGAAGTTACATGTTTAGACTCGTCCATGCAGTGGCCGTCCATCCATCCTATGCCTACCGCACTCGAATCCCACTGTTACTGCTACTGTTACTATTGCTCATGTTTTGTTGTTGTTGTTGCTTTGCTGTTGCTACCATTAAACTGTTGCTACTGATAAAATTCTTTGAGCAAGAACTATTTTCAGGTGCAGCTGAATTGACAACTCAGTTTTTAAGGCTTGCAAATATTCTTTGGCTCCCCTTTTGTCGAATTAATAAATTGGGTAATACTACCCGCGAAGACTATTGCGATCTCTAATACTTGTGGGTCATCAAGACTTTTTTTTGGCACCGTTTCCGGGGAGCATAGCTTTATTTGTAAGTTCACCTGTATCTTCTATTGTTCACTTCTACTTCGTTCATCATGGGGAAGTCTCGTGATGGAAATTTTCCTATTTTACCATCCACTACAAAAAGAGGTACAATCCTAAACACCTTGTAACACCCCAGTTTTAGTAAATCATTATTTAGGGTTTGATTGTGCATTCATTAGCATCATCTCTTAAAAATTCATGCAAAGAAAATAAAATGCAAACCATAAAACCCTAGTTTCCCCTCTCTCTTTAAAACCTTCTAAAATGGTTTTGTATTTTGAAATCACAAAATTAAAGGAGCCCAAATTGATTAAAGGGGTCCCGGCAGTATTTTATATACTCTATAAAATCTCTGGTAATTTTGAAATTACCCAAAACAAATTTGAACTAAAAATACAAAAGGGAAATGAAAAGCAGAAATTGAAAAAGGTTTTGATAAAAAATATAGCAACAACCAACCTATCTAGGCCAGACCAGCTAGCCCAGCTCCCTTCCCTCTTCTCTCTGTCGCCCGCGCGTGGCACCTAGCAGCCCAGCTGCAGCCTACCTAGGCCTGCACCGCGTACCGTTTCGCCCTCGTCGTCTTCGTTGACGACGGGAAGCAGCTCAGTGTTGCGCCGCTCGCCGTCGATCACCTCCAGCCGCCATGATGCACCCCGCCGCCCCCGGATGAGGATAAGGAGAAGGCGCACACCTCTCTCTTCCTCCCGAGGTCATTCCCTCTCCCTCTGGAGCTCTCTCTGGCTCCCGCGCGCTCAGCCCGAAACCCTAGCCCGCAGAACCGCCGGCGTCCTGCCATCCCCGGCCTCCCCGTGCTCTGCAGATGATGCCTTGAGCTCCGTTGTGGTGCCAACTTCCTTCTTGCCAACGAAATCAACGTTGAGTTCCCCCAATCGACGCACGCGACTTCATCTTCCCCAAGCCCGATGTCGCTCGCCATCACCATTGACGTCGACCACGACCTCCTCTGGCCAATCCGTCCTTGTCATTATCCTCAGGGTGAGCCGCTGGTCCCTGTGGACCATTCCCCTTCCTCCCTTGTTCTCTATAGCGTGCTGCCACCGTAGCTCGCCGTCCGCCGCCGTTGGGCACCGTTGCAGTCATGCCTCCGGTGACCAACTCATAGAGGCGCCGCCACCTTTAGGTTCGGCGTGCTCCCCTATGTCAAACCCTCCTAGCTGCGCATCCCCTCAAGCCCCCAATCGCTGAACCCACAGCCGATCTGAGGTCACCGGCGTGCTTGCGTCAGCATTACGTCAGTAGCGCGCTGTCAGACTGGTCAACCGGCCCCCGGTCCCACTTGCTTACATGCCATGTCGACGTGGTCTCGGCCCCACTAGTCAGTGTCGGTGGGTAGCTTCAGCCCTAGTGAAAAATACCCCACTCCTTTGCTGACATCACAGTGATGCAGTAAATCTTTTAAATAATTAGGTTTAATAAATCCAGAAAATGAATAAAACTTGTAAAATCAATAAGTAATTATTTATAAGTCAGAAAAATACAAATAATATATCAAAATGTTTAGAAAAATTAGAACTATATATTAGAGCTATAATCATGCATTGTTAATCAACTTACATGACAATTTTAATTATAAGAACATAGTAACCCCTCATAGGTGATTCTAGAGTTCTCCCGAGTTAGGGTTTTCACCCCTCGGAACCCCGTTTAATTTGTCGAGCATGCTATAGGGCTTCATTACAATACAAATTAACTTGTCATATCATCATCCTTGCTTGAGCATTGCATCGATGCCATTGTTGATTGTTTCCCCTTTCTTTCTAGTGTTTGCTTCTTCCTCGGTAGAATACGATATCGAGATCGAGATCGAAGCCCGAGAACAACACCGTTGAAAATCAAAGATCGAAGATTAATACTTGACCAACTATAACCAAGTCAAGTACAAGGCTCCCGAAGCTCTGCTTATTGGTTATCAACTGGAAAAGGCAAGCATAGCCCCACCATGATATAATCCTATGATTTCAAAAGCATTTCAATTCCTGCCATGTTGCATACGATTCTACTGTGGTCTTTTATCGATAGATAGAGTATCCTATCTATTGAATTACTCCCTTTGAGCTTGTATTACCTGATCCACCGCTCCTAGCTTAACTAGGTTTGGCTTGTATGCACTGCTAGAGCTTACATATGTGTTCTACTTAGCCATGCATAGCTGTCAGTGCTGGTTTATCCAGATGATGTATCAGATGCAGAGAATCTAGTATGACATGAGAACGTGATGAGATGATATCAAAGGTGTCGTGGTGTGGAACACGGCAGTGCCATCAGGGATGGCAAAGAAGGGACACTCGGATGCATTCGGTGGCACACGCAATGGGTTGGGCCCGGTGAACTGCAAACACAGCGGCGTACCCAGGTTCGGGGCCCTCTTGGTGAGGTAACACCCCTACTCCTGCAAGATGAACTATATGTGGGAGCAGATGCTCAGTACAGATGCTCCTTGAGCCGTTTCCTTAGCTACTATCGAGAGCTTAGAGGAAGATGGGAGCTTGATGCTAACACTTCTATCCTTCTATGGTTGCCTACCTAGAACCCTAGCTCTTCCCTCCCTTATATACTGGTCTGGGGGAAGATTACAGATCGGGTCCTAGGGTATACTGTTTGGATATGGGTTTGCAGGACAGGGCCGGCTGTAGGGCCCAACCGGTGGGCCAGGACCCAGTCCGCCTTTCTTTTAGCGTCATCCTTCTCTTTAGTGGTCACCCGGGCTTCCTTTGGGGCGTCATTCTTGCTTTAACGGTCACCTGGACTGCTTTCGCCAGTCGAGCCGACCTCCTTGCTTTATCTTCGTCGGGTAGCGCTGGCCATGACGGCATGCCAGCTTGCCTGATGACGAAGGAGAGCTAGAGGCGTACCCCACATGGAGCGTCAGCACTTCCGTTCTCTCCATCGAATCCGAGGTGAGCCGGGTGGAAATGGCCACCCGGTCGGTTGTTCTGGCTGCCGGCTAGACAGGCCAACCGGGAAGGTTATAAGACCAACCGGGTGTGTTCGCCAGTTAGCTGGAGTTGTCCTTCCTGAAGGCCAGGCGGCCTGCATCTTCTGGAGCCGGCCTACTTGTGCCTGGCTTTCCTCACCCATGGGTTATCCCCCCGACACTAGTCCCTGATCACGTATGGGCTTGGCCGGTGGGCAAGATCTTCCATGCTCCTTCTTGTCCGGAAAGAGTTGTTTTGTTGTATCCGGCTGCGGCTTTTGCTTTTGCTTTCCGGCTAGATTAAAACGGCTGCGGAATCGATGGCTGTCCACTGGGTGTAAACAGCGAAGGCAGGTATCGGCTGGCACAACTGAAGATGAAACATTTAGCTTGATGACGTCATTGATGTCATCACCCACGACTGCGGCTCTCGCCCACATCGCGTCAGTTTGACTTCCGTGTCACTGCATCAGTTTTTGGCAACTGCGCACGCAACTTGCCGCAGTGGTTTCTCGGGGCGAGCGCGCACGCCTCGTCTCCTGGTAATGCCCGCGGATCTTCTGTGGTGACTATGATGGTGCAAAGGATATGGAGCCGAAGCATCGTGTGGCTGTGGTTTTGTGATGCCACGCGTCGCGCAGGAGCCGAATAGGCGACAGTGCCGTCCATGGGGATAAATAGAGCCCTGAGGGGGATCGGTTCCCACTCTTCTCCATCCTTCGGCTCATCTTCCTCTCGTACTCCAGCGCCCTTTTTTCTTGCACGCCTTCTCCTTGCCGTCGCCGGCCACTTCTTACCCGTCCACCACGGCCACCTCTTCCGTCGAGATGCTGTCGGAGCAGCACAGCGGCTGGTGTGGGTCCTTTGTGACCGACGAGCTTGTCAACAAGTACCGGCAGGGGAGGTTTCTTCCCTCGTCGATGCTCATGAAGCATCGGCTCGTGCCGGAGGGGGAGCGGGTGCCGGATCCTCGGCCGGGGGAGCGTTTCATCTTCCTCGCGCACTTTGCCCGTGGCTTCGGTCTTCCCGTCAGCCCTTTCCTCCTCCAACTCTTTCTCTTCTTCGACCTCCAGCTTCATCACCTAGGCGCCAACGCCATCGCGTAGCTGTCGCATCATGCGGCCTGCTGCGAATCATACCTTGGGGTGTGGACCGAGGTGGCGAACTTTCTTAAGTTCTTCCACTTCAAGGCGCAGAAAACCTCCAAGGGTGGTTCGCTGACGCAGACGGGCTGCTGCGCCATCTACCCGCGGTCC
Organism: Avena atlantica; assembly: GCA_910589765.1. Classification (NCBI taxonomy): domain Eukaryota; kingdom Viridiplantae; phylum Streptophyta; class Magnoliopsida; order Poales; family Poaceae; genus Avena; species Avena atlantica. Next base: position 334,523,456 of record OU342733.1, read on the forward strand.
TCCTCGCCAATGCCGCGATTCGAGTTCCCCGACACCGTCAAACTATGGCAGCGCTCATATTTTTATGTGAGCAATGCCACAAAGATTGAATGGATCTGCCTTTCGCCTTTCGCCAACTTGCCCTCGACGCAGAAGGGTTGGGCGACGAAGGGCATGGGCGCGACGGCGGACCTCGACCGGATGGCCACCCGGCTGTAGACGATGGTGGAGACAGAGAGGCTCACCACCCGGGACATCACATTGTCTTGGATGGTGTGTCGCGTGCTTCCTCTGCAGAAGTGGGTGCACAAGATGTGCCACATATCGACCGCCAACGATCCGACGAGGACGTCGCGGAAGGATGTGCCCTACCAGGACCTGCGGTGGGTCTCCATGATCTCCAAGTTCTGCATGGAGGCCACCTGGGCGTATTCCTGCCCTCCGTACCATTTCAGCCTCTTGCCGCCTCGGGTAAGTTTTTCTCTGGTTATCTTGCGTCTTGCTCCTTGTCGTTGCTAGCTTTCCTTGGGTGCCTTATGCTCCCCTTTTTGATTAGTTGTTCACGGCGCAGCTACCCGAGGACGGTATGGGTGACTTCCTGCTTCCGTCCTTCTTAGAGGACAGGAAGCCGAAGAAGTACCCCCAGATGGAGCCCGAAGGGTTTCCCGTCGGAGCGGACGACGACCCCTCGGATCCTCATGGTAAGTTGCCGACTGCAGCTCTTTCCTTCATCCTGTTTCTTGAGGTTGTGGTCTTGATTCTTTGCTTGTGTCGCAGTCGATGTCACCGACGAGGAGGGTGACCAAGAAAAACCCGCGGCAAGAGCCCGGGGAAAGAGGGCGACACCTGTTGCCGCTCCTGCTCCAGTTGAACCAAAAAACACGCGCTGAGGGCGTCAAGTCGTTGCTTCGCCGTCCGTCGCTGGGTTAGAATCTTCCTTGCCCTTCCTTGCCGTTCTGCGGTTCTGCTGGTACCTCCTTTGACTCTTCACTCTGCGCAGCAAGGCAATGCTGCTTGGCGATGGTGGTGCCGCCGTCGTTGCTCCTCCCCCTCCTCCGACGGTTGAAGAGGTGGCGAGGTCGCCAGCTGCGCCCGCGCCGGCTGCGCCAGCTGCGCCATGTCCGCCCAGGGCCCCTCAGGGCTCCCCGACCATAGGGCTACTGCACCAGGCGCCTGCATATTCGTGGTTGGGGCAGCTGTTCGCGGCTGCACAAGACCCGGAGACCCCCCTCCTTCGTCCCAGGGCTGGCGTGAACCCGGCCTGGAGCGATGCTCCGAGTAGCTCCGCCAGGCCCATGATTACAGAGGTGATGGAGGAGGCTGGGGCTGCGCAGGCGGCTGCGGCGGATGGCAGCTAGCTGTGTGCTTCCGCGCCGGCCGGGAGGGAGTTGGTGGTGGCTGTGCCTTAGGGTGCGGCTACCGATGATGACGAGGTTATCTTCACCGGTTCAAAGCCGACTCCGGCCATGCTGACGCCGGGTGCGATCCTTGCCCAGCTCTCGGGCACGACACCCGTCGCACTCAGCCAGGTTCGCCACCTGGTTGAGGGAATGGAGAAAAGCCTTGGCGAGGCCAAAAAATTGTCTGTCTTGATGGAGGTAAGTCATTACCCTTCACACCTTTCTGTTCTTCCAGCCAGTTTGCTGCTCTGTTGCTCATTTGTTTTCTTGTTGCAGAGAGCTTTTGTGGAGTCTGAAGAACACCCAGGATCTTGGTCGTAAGATTGCTTCTTCAGATCTGTCTTGGCGATTGGCTCCCTTTTCCCGTTTTTTGTTGACCATCGGGTATCCTCCTATAGCCATGATCCAGGACAAGGAGAGGGAGGTTGAGCGCCTCAAAGTTGAGGTCACCCGGCTGGATGAATCAAACAAGGCACGACAGGCGCAGTTCGATCAACTTGCCGCGGCCAAGCATCAGCTTGAGGTTAGCGTGGAGCGGGGCAAGAAGGCAGCTGACATCCGGGCGGAGGCGCTGAAGAATTTTGAGACGATCTCCACCCAACAGGAGGAGACAATCAAGATTCTTCACACCCTGGAGGGGGAGCTTACTCAGCACCTCCAGAACATCTCAGAGATGGTCATCAGTAAGTTCTTCAGTTTCCTTATTCCATTGTGTCATGACTTGTTCGATCTTGTCTGATTGTTCTGCTTTGCACTTGGTTGTAGCTCATTATCCTGAGGTGACCGAGATGGCCGTGGATAAGCTGCCCTTGGAGGATGTTGGACGCGACCTGACTGCCCTCGACTTGGTTAAGGTGCTGGCGGAGGAGAGCAATGGCCTGCGCGCTGTTGGCAACGATCTCTTCCACTACATCTATCTGGACGCGGGCGAGGTGCACGACATTGCCAGCCTGGCTGTTGCTCTGTCCAGAGGCATTGACATGCTAGACATTCATAAGGAGTGGGTTGCTCGATGCGGGTGGAAATGGCTCTAGCCCTGGTGAAGTCGTGGTACCCGGGTGCCGACCTGAGCGTGCTCACTCGTGGCTTCCGTCTTGGGACGAACTACGAGGGCCTTCGCGCCAACACTCCGACGCTCTAGTCCTGTGGGGTGAAGATTAGCACCTATGTGGACTTGGAGCGCGACTTCAGTGCCCCCGGAGAGCCACAGTCGTTCCACTAGGCCTCGGCGCCTTGGAATCCCATTAACGTTGCCTCCAGTAGCCAACCTCCTGCAACTGATGCTGGCGCCACCCTTGCTGATTTAGCTCCCGCTCCTACTCCTTTCACTGCTCTAGTCCCAGAGTCTTGATCCTCGAAATGCCGGGTGTACTTTTTAAACTTATTGTTTTGTTGTTGGTAGAGTGTGGCTGTCTTTTGCCAAATTCTGAACATGTGCGGAGCCTTCGTGCTCCTCTTTATGGCTTGGTGCCTTTTTGCTTGTCTTTGGTGCTTCTATGTTTACACCTTTGTCATTTGCGGTCTTTGAGGTTCGGGCCGGCTAGGGTAGCCAGCCGGGTCGAAGCTCTTTTGCCATCTCGACTTGATTTTGTGAGTGCGCGGGAGCACCTCCACTGGGTGTAGTCCCCGAGGTTCGGGCCGGCTGAGGTAGCCAGCCGGGTCAAAGCTCTTTTGCTACCTTGACTTGGCTTGTGGGTGCGCGGGAGCGCGTCCACTAGGTGTAGTCCCTGAGGTTAGGGCCGGCTGGGGTAGCCAACCGGGTCGAAGCTCTTTTGGTACCTTTACTTGAGTTTGTAGGTGCGCGGGAGCGCGTCCACTGGGTGTAGTCCCCGAGGTTTAGGCCGGCTAGGGTAGCCCGCCGGGTCAAAGCTCTTTTGCTACCTTGACTTGAGTTTGTGGGTGCGCGGGAGCGCGTCCACTGGGTGTAGTTCTTGAGGTTTGGGCCGGCTAGGATAGCTAGCCGGGTCGAAGCTCTTTTGCTACCTTGACTTGAGTTTGTGGGTGCGCGGGAGCGCGTCCACTGGGTGTAGCCCCCGAGGTTCGGGCCGGCTGGGGTAGCCAGCCGGGTCAAAGCTCTTTTGCTAGCTTGACTTGAGTTTGTGGGTGCGCGGGAGCGCGTCCACTGGGTGTAGTCCCCGAGGTTCGGGCCGGCTGGGGTAGCCAGCCGGGTCGAAGCTCTTTCGCTACCTTGTTTCTTGCCAAGTTGTGACTCGGGTCACGCAATACTGTGGCGCCCCGCAAAAACCACTACTAGAAAATCGCGTTGTTTTTGTGCATTGCATCATCATGACCCCATGCTCATGTCATCATGCCACATTGCATTTGAGCATCGTCATCATCATGCATGGTTTTTGTCTAAACTATTTTCGAAACGCCTAGTTTTGTTTTCTAAATATTCCCGTCTTTATTCAAATTAAAACCCGGGTCTCCGGATTATTTTGTTTCGTCTATCAACGGATTTCAAATGCCCCGTTTTAAATAATAAAACTTTTATATTATTTTTGGGAGGCAGCCAGCCAGGCCCGAAAGCCCGGCCAGCCACCTCCAAACCCTAGTCTAAAATATCTAGTCCTAATCCTACCTCGCCTCGCTCCCGCAAACCCCGCCGCCTCGTTCAACTCCCGACGCCACCGTGACGCCCCTCTGCTCCTCCTCGTTGACCTCGCGGCCAGCGTCTCCCCCAGGTCGCCCTGCCTCCCTCTCCCGGCCGCCCTTCTCCCCGCAGAGCGTCGCCACCAGGAGAAGTATGTCGCCTTCCCCTTGCTTCCATGCGGCCTCCTTCATCGCGCCTGCTGCCGCTGCCTCGCCGGAGCCAGACATCCTCTGGCCGGCTCTGCCGCCCACCTCCTCGCCGTCTGGCCGCCGCCAGCGCCCTCCTCCGCCCCTGCGTTCCCGCTCGCCGCCCTCCCCACGAGCCCCGCCGCTTCGCTCTCTCCAGGCTGAGCCCGCCTCGTACGCGGCCGCGTCCGCTGCCGGCCGGACCTCGCGAACTTCCTCCCCACCTCTTCTTCCTGCAGGAGCGCCGCCGCGGGCCTCTGCAGCAATCGCATCTGCCTCGCCCGCCTCGACCTCACCGTCCTGGCCCGTGTCACTGCTTGCCCTCTCCTGTCGCCAGAGGCAACGCTGCTTGCGCCGTCTCCTTTTCTCTGCCGTCTGCGCGCGCCTCGCCTCCTCCTGCATGTGTGCGTCTGCCATGGTCCAGGTAGTTCAAGGCATGTGCATGACCTGTTTGCTTGAATGCCTAGAAGACTGGAGACACTGAGTTGCTTGGGTTCCTTTGATGGGTGCTCGTGTCCGTATCGATGGTTCTCGCGGTGTTGCTCGTCTTCGTTTCCTCGGTGCCACTCAAGTCCAAGTCGATGCCCGTAGCGCCCCATGTTTCGAACACCAAGATCTCCCAGTGCCGAGACCCGAGTCCGACACCGACAATCGAAACCGCGGAACCACAAGTTCGCCTTCCTGGACACCATGACCTTCTTCCCAATGTGAAGACTGATCCCGTCAAGGCCGAACCCGTTCTCGTCGAACCCCAAGATCGTCGAGACCCTCTAATGTGTGATGCCCTTTCCAAGCCCCGTATTTTCATAATATATGGTATAACTTGTTGCATTAAATCATTCATCTCGCATGCATATTTGTGTGGTTTGGGGGCATTATGCCGATTCACCTCATAATTAAATATGGAGTCTATATGCGGGATATCTTTGTCTTATTCCGGACTCCATTTAAATTGGTCTAGCGAACCGGTAACTTATTTTGCCTTGCTAAGACAACATTTAAATTGCGGGGTATCTAAACAACATGAACTTGATAATTAAATGTCAGGACCCCAGTTCCGCTTAATATGATCTAATTGCGTCGCACCTCTGCCATGTCATACACCATACATGCATCATGCCCGATCTTTTTCCGTAGTATTAAATAGTGCATCCGGTGTTTCCTCTAGTGCTTTGCTTCTTCACGGACTAGGCCGATGAGTTGATGCGAGTATCGACCCAATCTTCGGATGAATCTTTGGCAATGTTTTCAGGCGAGCATCTCCCCCTTTCTACCTATCTTACTTTTATAGTATTTATTCCCTCCTGTTGATCTATTGCTATCTGTGTTGCGATGCTCTAGCTTTCGTACCCGTGATATCCCTTGCAGCCTTATATTGCCTTGGACACCTCCTATTACCTGTTGTTTGGTAGATAGTTGGACCTGTGCGTCGTAGTCGCTTGCTCAAGTGCTGTTGCGTGTCATCAAGTACAACAGTTGTTGGAGTTTTGCCGTGTGTTTATTGTTGGAGATGATCAAGACTTTAATTACTGTTTAACAACTAAAATTGAAGTAGGTAAATGCAGAGGCACAGGTGGGCAATAGATGTTATTTGGTTGTTAACCGTCCACTTGTGTCCCGTAGGACCCCGAGTACTTGATACCTGTTCCTTGAATATTCGCGCTATCCACATCCGGGAGGATTATGGGACCCCCCTGAGCCAGAGCTTGATTCATTCTTATTTCTTGGGGCCACAAACTAGTTTGAGGTTTTATTTACTATCCTGTACTTATGTCATGCTTTACTGCTTTATTTAAATTGTGCGATGTACTGCACCTGTACTGTTTAGGATCGGGACACGATTTCGCGGTATCGACAAGCCCAGTCACACTTTCGGGTTCCCAGTCGTTTACAGCCGTCCACCCAAACCTTGAGTCCGTCTCGGAGTCAGCTAACTTCGTTGCGGGTAGCTTAATGGGGTGGCCCCCTGAAATATTTCTGAATCTTGTGATTGCTTTGTCGTGAATGCCTCGTTGGGTTTCGATTTGGTTTTTCCGAGGTTGATCGAGTGTGTGTTGCTATTTGTGCACCCCTGCAGGGTAAAACTTTCTGAAAGCCGTGTCCGCGGTTATGGACGACTTGGAGCACAGTATCTCGATCATAGACAACTATAACTAAAGTAGTGCTATAAATTTGACTTTATAATAGTAATCAGCTTCACTATAATGGAATGGCTAAATAAAATTGCCAACAATTGCTTGTTTGGGTTGTCGCTTGCTACCATTGTACCTGACTAGTAAATATTGCAACTATAACGGAATGGCTAAATAAAAGTACCAACAACTGCCGGGTTTTGGGAATATATCATGCTAATTGTACCTGACTAGTAAGTGTCGCAACTATAACGGAATGGTTAACTAAAAGTGCCCACTGCTTATTATATCAGGATGACTATCTATACCTGACTAGTAATTGCTGCAACGATAACTGAATAAATAAAACTGCCAACGGTGTGAGTTCCTCGGTTGACTTCCTCGTCTGGTCTCGAGGGGGAAATACCAGGATGGGTATGTTTGGTGGTAGTATCAGGTTGGTTCTGGATAGATCTTTCTTATCCCTCTCTGATAGCCGCTAGTTGTATCGAGTCTCTTTAGGCTGTTTAGTGCATGTCGCGCTGCCGCTTCAGTCCACCATACCTATGTAGGCGAGGACCGCCGAATTCTAGCCTCGCCGTGTACTGGCCTCAGTACTGACCGCTCTCTCTTTTCCCTTTGCCCTTCGTCGGCACCCCTTTTGTTTAAGCAGGTTTCGAGATCGACGTCGTTAGCAGGGTTACCCTTCCGGCTTGGCCTGGGCAGGGTTATGGACGCCATGGGTTATTCTTCAGGGCTCTTAGCCCCATTTGCATCTTGTCCGTAGTCGGACGCTCTATCATTTTCAAGGTGATTTGGATCTTTGTATATTATATCTGTATTCTTGACTCATGGAGTCGTGTTGTATATATATTTGTTCTGTGGGTCCCATCAAGGACTGTTGTGTAATGTTATTACTTCGTTTTCCACCCGCACACAAGTGCCTGGTGGGCACCTTTGAATCGTTTCTATGCGGGTTTGGCGGGAAGCGCTAAAACTTGCATAGGGTCGATTCTGAGGGTGTTACAGAGTGGTATCAGAGCTCAGCAGTTGCGATACCCCACAAGTCCAGCCTGTAGGATAACCTAGCTAACGGCCGACGTAGAGTGTCAAAACTATTTTTGAAAATCGGTTGGATAGTTCTGATTAGGTCTGATTTTACTCCTTACCCTTCTGCTGATCTCCTCTCACCTCTGCGTGTTTTGAATCCGCTCTCTTCTCTCTCTTCGAGTCCAGGATTTCTCGTGGTTGGGTTCCATCGTACCTTCAGGGTTTCGCTTCCTCCTTTGGTAGTGGTGTTGCTACATCTGGTCTTCATGCTATCCGAGGAATCCTTCGTCTGGTGGACTTCTCTTGTTCCTTCTCGTGCCTTTCGGTGTTTTCCGACGCGACGACATCACCTACACCAGATTCGGAGCAGGGCATGCATCACTCCTTTGTTCGGACCCTCGTCTGTCGAGATCTTCAGTCTAATTCCGAGAGTTGGTTGCATAATTCGCCTATTCGTGTGAAGAGTAATGGTTTGGGTGCGCGATGGACTGATCACCATCCGACTACTCTTATCATTCGCTCTTGTACATCGAATCAGTGGATCCAGCAATTTTACTCCGTCCACGGAAGCTAGAGGTGGCTTTATTTGTTGATACCTCTACCTTCGACCTTTGTTCCCGGAGTGTTCTCTAACGATCAGGGACAACGACCTCATTGTTAGTGGTGTCGCGAGGATCTACACGATGCGAGAAGATTCAGATCGCCGCCCTTCTTCCCGGTACCATGAGGCGGATCTCGAGGGTGAGATCCATTGTTAGTGGTGTCGAATTGTGGCGCCCCGCAAAAACCACTACTAGAAAATCGCGTTGTTTTTGTGCATTGCATCATCATGACCCCATGCTCATGTCATCATGCCACATTGCATTTGAGCATCGTCATCATCATGCATGGTTTTTGTCTAAATTATTTTCGAAACGCCTAGTTTTGTTTTCTAAATATTCTCGTCTTTATTCAAATTAAAACCCGGGTCTCCGGATTATTTTGTTTTGTCTATCAACGGATTTCAAATGCCCCGTTTTAAATAATAAAACTTTTATATTATTTTTGGGAGGCAGCCAGCCAGGCCCGAAAGCCCGGCCACCCACCTTCAAACCCTAGTCTAAAATATCTAGTCCTAATACTACCTACCCCAGATCCACCCAAACCCTTTTCTACCTAAACCTAGTCTACCCGCCTTCCTCCACCAACCAGCCACATCACCTCCTCCTCTCGCAGCGCGCCACGTCGCCACACTGACCTGCCTGGCCTCCACCTGGCGCACCCCACCTCCACCCGCTGGCCCACCCCACAGCCCCACTTCCTGCACGTACACACCACACACCCAGGAACCCACCAACCTTCCACCCCGCTGTACCGAGGGACCCACCACTCCCCACCGACCGCGTCCCTCACGCGTCACCCTGACCCCACTCTCCCTGGCACGTCTCACACCCCGCGACAACCGCCCCACGCCACGCACGCTTCCTTCCCCCCCGCAGAGCCCGCGATCCCCTTCCTCTCTCCTCGCTCGAATCCCCACCCCTGACGCTCCTCTCCACGGCGATCTTCCTGACTCGCCTCGCTCCCGCAAACCCCGCCGCCTCGTTCAACTCCCGACGCCACCGTGACGCCCCTCTGCTCCTCCTCGTTGACCTCGCGGCCAGCGTCTCCCCCAGGTCGCCCTGCCTCCCTCTCCCGGCCGCCCTTCTCCCCGCAGAGCGCCGCCACCAGGAGAAGTATGTCGCCTTCCCCTTGCTTCCATGCGGCCTCCTTCATCGCGCCTGCTGCCGCTGCCTCGCCAGAGCCCGACATCCTCTGGCCGGCTCTGCCGCCCGCCTCCTCGCCGTCTGGCCGCCGCCAGCGCCCTCCTCCGCACCTGCGTTCCCGCTCGCCGCCCTCCCCACGAGCCCCGCCGCTTCGCTCTCTCCAGGCTGAGCCCGCCTCGTACGCGGCCGCGTCCGCCGCCGGCCGGACCTCGCGAACTTCCTCCCCGCCTCTTCTTCCCGCAGGAGCGCCGCCGCGGGCCTCTGCAGCCATCGCATCTGCCTCGCCCGGCTCGACCTCACCGTCCTGGCCCGTGTCACTGCTTGCCCTCTCCTGTCGCCAGAGGCAACGCTGCTTGCCCCGTCTCCTTTTCTCTGCCGTCTGCGCGCGCCTCGCCTCCTCCTGCATGTGTGCGTCTGCCATGGTCCAGGTAGTTCAAGGCATGTGCATGACATGTTTGCTTGAATGCCTAGAAGACTGGAGACACTGAGTTGCTTGGGTTCCTTTGATGGGTGCTCGTGTCCGTATCGATGGTTCTCGCGGTGTTGCTCGTCTTCGTTTCCTCGGTGCCACTCAAGTCCAAGTCGATGCCCATAGCGCCCCATGTTTCGAACACCAAGATCTCCCAGTGCCGAGACCCGAGTCCGACACCGACAATCGAAACCGCGGAACCACAAGTTCGCCTTACCGGACACCATGACCTTCTTCCCAATGTGAAGACTGATCCCGTCAAGGCCGAACCCGTTCTCGTCGAACCCCAAGATCGTCGAGACCCTCTAATGTGTGATGCCCTTTCCAAGCCCCGTATTTTTATAATATATGGTATAACTTGTTGCATTAAATCATTCATCTCGCATGCATATTTGTGTGGTTTGGGGGAATTATGCCGATTCACCTCATAATTAAATATGGAGTCTAAACATTTAAATATGGGGGAATTATTTTGCCTTGCTAAGACAACATTTAAATTGCGGGGTATCTAAACAACATGAACTTGATACTTAAATGTCGGGACCCCGGTTCCGTTTAATATGATCTAATTGCGTCGCACCTCTGCCATGTCATACATCATACATGCATCATGCCCGATCTTTTGCCGTAGTATTAAATAGTGCATCCGGTGTTTCCTCTAGTGCTTTGCTTCTTCACGGACTAGGCCGATGAGTTGATGCGAGTATCGACCCGATCTTCGGATGAATCTTCGGCAATGTTTTCAGGCGAGCATCTCCCCCTTTCTACCTATCTTACTTTTATAGTATTTATTCCCTCATGTTGATCTATTGCTATCTGTGTTGCGATGCTCTAGCTTTCGTACCCGTGATATCCCTTGCAGCCTTATATTGCCTTGGACACCTCCTATTACCTGTTGTTTGGTAGATAGTTGGACCTGCGCGTCGTAGTCGCTTGCTCAAGTGCTGTTGCGTGTCGTCAAGTACCACAGTTGTTGGAGTTTTGCCGTGTGTTTATTGTTGGAGATTATCAAGACTTTAATTACTGTTTAACAACTAAAATTGAAGTAGGTAAATGCAGAGGCATAGGTGGGCAATAGATGTTATTTGGTTGTTAACCGTCCACTTGTGTCTCGTAGGACACCGAGTACTTGATACCTGTTCCTTGAATATTCGCGCTATCCACATCTGGGAGGATTATGGGACCCCCCTGAGCCAGAGCTTGATTCATTCTTATTTCTTGGGGCCACAAACTAGTTTGAGGTTTTATTTACTATCCTGTACTTATGCCATGCTTTACTGCTTTATTTAAATTGTGCGATGTACTGCACCTGTACTGTTTAGGATCGGGACACGATTTCGCGGTATCGACAAGCCCAGTCACACTTTCGGGTTCCCAGTCGTTTACAGCCGTCCACCCAAACCTTGAGTCCGTCTCGGAGTCAGCTAACTTCGTTGCGGGTAGCTTAATGGGGTGGCCCCCTGAAATATTTCTGAATCTTGTGATTGCTTTGTCGTGAATGCCTCGTTGGGTTTTGATTTGGTTTTTCCGAGGTTGATCGAGTGTGTGTTGCTATTTGTGCACCCCTGCAGGGTAAAACTTTCTGAAAGCCGTGTCCGCGGTTATGGACGACTTGGAGCACAGTATCTCGATCATAGACAACTATAACTAAAGTAGTGCTATAAATTTGACTTTATAATAGTAATCAACTTCACTATAATGGAATGGCTAAATAAAATTGCCAACAATTGCTTTTTTGGGTTGTCGCTTGCTACCATTATACCTGACTAGTAAATATTGCAACTATAACGGAATGGTTAAATAAAAGTACCAACAACTGCCGGGTTTTGGGAATATCTCATGCTAATTGTACCTGACTAGTAAGTGTCGCAACTACAACGGAATGGTTAACTAAAAGTGCCCACTGCTTATTATATCAGGATGACTATCTATACCTGACTAGTAATTGCTGCAACGATAACTGAATAAATAAAACTGCCAACGGTGTGAGTTCCTCGATTGACTTCCTCGTCTGGTCTCGAGGGGGAAATACCAGGATGGGTATGTTTGGTGGTAGTATGAGGTTGGTTCCGGATAGGTCTTTCTTATCCCTCTCTGATAGCCACTAGTTGTATCGAGTCTCTATAAGCTGTTTAGTGCATGCCGCGCTGCCGCTTCATTCCACCATACCTATGTAGGCGAGGACCGCCGAATTCTAGCCTCGCCGTGTACTGGCCTCAGTACTGACCGCTCTCTCTTTTCCCTTTGCCCTTCGTCGGCACCCCTTTTGTTTAAGCAGGTTTCAAGATCGACGTCGTTAGCAGGGTTACCCTTCCGGCTTGGCCTGGGCAGTGTTATGGACGCCATGGGTTATTCTTCAGGGCTCTTAGCCCCATTTGCATCTTGTCCGTAGTCGGACCCTCTATCATTTTCAAGGTGATTTGGATCTTTGTATATTATATCTGTATTCTTGACTCATGGAGTCGTGTTGTATATATATCTGTTCTGTGGGTCCCATCGAGGACTGTCGTGTAATGTTATTACTTCGTTTTCCACCCGCACGCAAGTGCCTGGTGGGCACCTTTGAATCGTTTCTATGCGGGTTTGGCGGGAAGCGCTAAAACTTGCATAGGGTCGATTCTGAGGGTGTTACAAATACATAGCATTGATTTGGATTAGTTTTCTTGTGCATATGCTCATTCATTAGTTTGTACTGATCGTAAAAGGAAAATAGAGGCGTGCCCCTTCGAGTTAGGCCGTTAGCAGCTCCCCTTTTCTCAACGAGTATTGGCCCTTCGAGTGTTGTCCTTGCCGGCTGGCAGCCGGGTTACGGCCTGCAGCCGGAACCGAATGAGTGGCTACGCTGGCGTGCCTTGCGATACTTCGGTTCGTTGTTGTTGGCTTAGCTCATGCGGGGCGCGACCGGTTCGCCTAGACGCCCTTGCTTTCAGCCTTGGCATTTTGTTGCAACGCGTGCTTTGAGTTTTTGCTCTTGCCGGGTCGATAGCTGGCGTGCGGTCTGAAGCCGGAACTGAAGAGGTTGCTCTAGGCACCGTGTGCAATATTATGCCACCTGTAGAAATCATGGGGCCTAGGCCAGCCGGTACGAAAATGCAGATGGTGTGCGGAATTGGGACAAAGTCCTCAGTGTCGTGTCGAGGCTTTCAATCTTTTTCACTTATTACATGAAAAGGGAGGGTACATGGGAGTAGGCTTGTGTTCCATGGGAGTAGGCTTGCGTTCCATGGGAGTTCTGTCTCCTCGTCTGAACGATCTGCCTTGTTCTTCACCGGCTGCTGTGCGTCGATCAGATAGTATGAATTATTGTGGAGCGCCCGGCTGACGATGAATGGGCCTTCACATGGTGGGGACAGTTTGTGCATTCCTTTGGTGCTCTGGACTAGGCGCAGCACCAGGTCTCCCTCGCGGAAGGAGGTGGGCCGGATCCGGCTGGCATGGTATCGGCGCAGGTCTTGCTGGTAGATTGCTGATCTGGACAGAGCCAACTCGCGTGCCTCCTAGAGCAAGTCCACGCTGTCCTCTCTTGCCTCCTTGGATTCCTGCTCCGTGTAGAGATGCTTGCGAGGTGCGTCGAACTGGATGTCTGTGGGGAGAATGGCCTTTGCCCCATAGACGAGGAAGAACAGTGTGAAGCCAGTTGAGCGATTGGGTGTGGTGCGCAGGCTCCAAAGTACTACTGGCAGCTCCTCTATCCAGCATCCAGGTGATCTGACGAGCAGTTCGATCAGCCTTGGCTTGATTCCGACTAGAACTAAACCGTTAGCGCGCTCGCACTGTCCATTGGACTATGGGTGTGCGACTGACGCCAGGTCCAGGCGGATCCCTTTTTCCTCGCAGAAGCGAGCGAAGACTCCTTTCGCGAAGTTGGTTCCATTGTCAGTGATGATGCTATGCGGGTAGCCGAACCGGATGATGATGTCCGTGAAAAACTTGATCACCGTCGCTCCGTCCAGCTTCTTGATCGGTTTCGCCTTGATCCACTTGGTGAACTTGTCCACGGCTACGAGCAGGTGCGTCATGCCGGATCAAGCTGTCTTGAATGGCCCAACCATGTCCAGGCCCCAGACCCGAACGACTAGGTGATTGGTATTGTCTTGAGTGCCACAGACGATGTGTTCTTCAGCTGGCTGAATCGCTGGAAACCGTTGCATGTCTTGACTATCTCCTTGGCGTCCTTCAGTGCTGTCGGCCAGCAGAAACCATGCCGAAGGGGCTTGGCTTCTATTGACCTTGACGAGGCGTGGTGGCCACACTCGCCCTGGTGTATGTCCATTAGGAGCTTGGTTCCTTCTTCCTGGCTAACGCATCGTTGATAGATGCCCCCGACGTTGCGCTTGTACAGCTCGTTGTTGATGATGGTGTAGGCGCTTTCCCTTCGCCGCACTTGTCATGCTGCCACTTATTCTGTCGGGAGTTTGCCCTTGGCCAGAAAGTCCATGAACGGCTTTGCCCAGTCGGGCGCTTCCTGGATGGTGTGCACCGTCTGTATGCTGAGATTGATCTCCTCACGGACGGCCGGCTCTGGAACGTCGGGAGGCCTGTCTGGTGGAAGCGTATTGATGTCGACCATGGGCCATGTTGCGGTAGCGCCCGGGTGCGGCGAAGCATTCCCCGGGTGGTGCGGCAAGGCGGTCCCTGGGTGCGGCGCGGCAGTCACCGGGTGCGGCGCGGCAGTCCCCTGGTGCGGCAAGGCAGTCCCCGGGTACGGCGCGGCAGTCCCCGGGTGCGGCGAGGCAGTCCCCGGGTGAGGCGAGGCACCAGCCGTTCCTGGATCCGTGCTGAGCACGATGGAGTCGGACTCTGGTGAGGGGGTGATGGAGGGTTTGCGCAAGTGCTCGAGGGAGACTCCAGGCGGTATGGCTTGTCTTGTTGACCCGACCCTGGCCAAGGCGTCAGCAGCCTCGCTGTTGGCTCTAGGCACATGGTGAAACTCGCATCCTTCGACGCAGGCACACAACTTCTGGACGAAGAAGCGGTAGAGTGCCATGTTCGCGTCCCTGGCGTCCCACTCGCCAGATACTTGTTGTACCATCAAGTCTGAATCTCCAAAGCATAGCACCCTCTAGATGCCTATTTGCTTAGCCATTTTGAGTCCATGGATGAGTGCTTCGTACTCGGCGACGTTGTTGGAAGCCTTGAAGTGGATCTGGAGGACGTACTCCAACCGGTCACCTTTGGGCGAGGTTATCACAATTCCGGCTCCGAGTCCTCCTTGCATTTTCGATCTGTCGAAATGTAGCTTCCAGTAAGTTGAATCCGGCACTGGAGGCATGTACTATGTCTCCGCCCAATCGATGATGAAATCAGCCAGTGCTTGGGACTTGATTGCGGTTCATGGCTCATACTGGATGTTATGCGCAGCGAGTTCGATGGCGGCCATGTACATGCCGTACACCAGCTTCTGGTAGTGGGGGTAGTTCTGCTTGGAGAGCGACAACACCTCAGTTAGGTAGTATATGGGGCGCTGGACCATCTGAACCTTCCCTTCCTTTGGTCGTTCTACTACCAACACCATGCTAACCACTCTGTTTGTGGCAGCGATATACATTAGCATGGGCTCCTTTGCCGCTGGCGCCGCCAGGATGGGTGGTGAGGTAAGCATGTGCTTGAGGTCTCGGAAATCTTCGTCCGTCTAAGCTGTCCAGACGAATTTGTCCGTCTTCTTCATCAGCTGGTACAGGGGAAGGGCCTTCTCTCCCAGCCGGCTGACAAACCGGCTGAGGGAAGCAAGGCATCCGGTGAACTTCTGCATGTTGCGCAGGTTCTGTGGCAACTCCATGCACTCAATGGCTCCGATCTTCTCTGGGTTCGCCTCGATTCCTCGCTCAGAGACGAGAAAGCCTAGGAGCTTGCCGGCTAGGACGCCGAACACGCACTTCTCCGGGTTCAGCTTGATCTAGAAACGGCGGAGGTTGTCGAACGTTTCCTTTAGATCCTCAAGGAGTGTGTTCCGCTCCTTGGTCTTGATGACGACGTCGTCGATGTAGGCGTGCACATTTTTTCCGATGTGCATCTGCAGGCATTTCTGCATGCAGCACTGATAGGTTGCGCCTGCGTTCTTCAACCCGAAGGGCATGGTGGTGTAGCAGTAGGCTCCATACGGGGTTATGAATGATGTCTTTATTTGATCGGTTACATTGAGCTTGATCTGATGATAGCTCGAGTAAGCGTCCAGAAAAGACAACAAATCGCACCCGGCAGTGGAGTCGATGACTTGATCAATCCGTGGCAGAGCGAAAGGATCTTTGGGGCAAGCCTTGTTGAGACCGGTATAGTCGACGCACATGCGCCATGTCTTGTTCTTCTTCAGCACCAGCACCGGGTTGGCGAGCCATTCCGGGTGGAAAACTTCCATGATGAAGCCGGCTGCGAGCAGCCGTGTGATCTCCTCACCAGTGGTTATTCTTTTTTCTTCTGCGAAGCAGCGTAAAGATTTCTTGACCGGCTTCGCGTCTGGTCGAACATGAAGGGAGTGCTCGACGAGTTACCTCGGGACACCTGCATTTATTTGGGGCACCATGCAAAAATGTTCCGATTCTCACGGAGGAAATCGATGAGTGCGCTTTCCTATTTGCTGTCCAGGCCATCTCCGACCAGGACGAACTTGCTTGGGTCTTCCTCGTTCAGCAGGATCTTCCTTGTTCCTTGCGAGGGCTTGAACTATGATTCTCCAGCCAGTTTAGGCTCTCCAGCCAGCATATCCTTCTGTAGAGCCACCACGTTCTGCATTATGACACGCTTCTCTTCAATGATGATCATCTCTTCGGCCAGCTTGGACCCGTCTGATGCACACTCGGTCGAACGCTTGTAGCATCCGTCGACAGTGATCACTCCCTTCGGGCCTGGCAGCTTCATCTTGAGGTACGCGTAGTGCGGTACTCCCATGAACTTGGTCAGGGTTGGGCGCCCTAGTATGGCGTGGTAGGCACTAGAGAGGTTCACGACCTCGAACCAAATTGGCTCGCGGCGGAAGTAGTTCTCGCTGTCGAAGATGACGTCTAGCCGGATCTTGCCGATTGGTGAGTGAGACGGTCCCGGTACTGCTCCATGGAACGAAGTGCTCTAGGGTTACAGCTGGGACTCGCTGATCCCTAGCCTCTCGAGGCTGCTCTGGTAGAGGAGGTTGATGCTACTTCCTCCATCGATCAGTACCCGGGAGAAGCGGCACGTGTGATTCTTGGAGATGATGATGGGGTCGAGGGCCAACTCGTAGCTACCAGGGCTTGGCAACACGGCCGGCTGATCCTCCTTGTACCAGCTGATCGCCTGGTCAGACCAGTGTAGGTACTGGGGAACGGAGGGACGATTGCGTTCACCTCCGACTCACGTCTCCGCTTGGCGTGCTTCGTTTCCGGCTCCGCCAGGAATATGTGGTAATTACCCACTTGCGACGGGTAACCGTCCTCGTCATACTCGCGGCGGTTGTATCGTTCCCTGTTGTCCGGTGGGCCTCCGGCTGGCGGTGGAGGTGGTGGTGGGAGCCCATCGGCTTCGGACTATCTTCGTCCAGCTGCATTGGCGTGTTGTGTGATTCGCGGGCTTGCTGCCGCCACTATGGAACTGGCATGCCCCGTCGAGCATGGACTCCATGGTGTACTTAGGTCGAGGCGGCCTATCGTCCGCCCTCTGCGTCCGGCTGCCTCCTGCAGCCGGATCTTCATGCACAACGGCTACTTGCTTGGTGCCGTATCGGCTATCCGGCTGGTTATCTTTCCTCTTGCCATGGCGGTTGTCATGATTGTGCCGCCTGGGATGAAGGTCACCCGCCTGGCGTCGCTCCGCCTGCTCGTCCATGACGATTTGGCCTTGGTCGTCCACCACGATGGGTTTCTTCATTGCTGCGTCAGCGGTGGCGTACTTATCCGCGATGGCCATGACCTGGGCCATGGTTTGCGGGTCTGCCCGGTTGAGCTTATGCTTCAGCATGGTGCCGTCTCGGCAGTCGTTGGTGAAGAAGGCTATCGCTTGGTGCTCATGCACCCCTTCGCACGAATTGTGCATGCTGGTCCGCTGGGTGAGGTAGGCACGATCCGACTCGTCCTTGCCCTGTACGCAGAGGGCAAGATCGCGAGGTCGACCCGATCTCTTGTATGTTCCGGTGAAGTTACGGATCAACGCTTCTTCGAAGTCCAGCCAGGCATTGATGTTGTTGTCGGGGAGGCTATTGAGCCATGTCCTTGCCGAGTCGACGAGCATGAGGGGCACGTAGCGGACAGCCAGGCGGAGGTTGCCATTGGCGATTCCCACCGAGGTGGTGTAATCGACCAACCAATCCTCAGGCATGACGGTTCCGTTGTACTTTGGCGTGTCCCTTGGGAGAGAAAATCCCTTCGGAAACGGCTCATTCCGGATGCGCGGGCCAAAACACTTCGGGCCAACCGGACTTTCCTCCTCCAGAGTGCATGACTGCACCAGGAGGTCGATGCGCTCCCGTGCGTCAGCTGGTTCTCGGGGACAGAGCTTTACCTTCAGGCGTGACGCAGGCGGGTCCTTGTTCGCGTCTGCTCCCTCCTCCAGTGCTCGCGTCTTTTTCCCCTGAGAAGCTCCGGCTCCCAGGTACGGCTTACGCTGGAGGAGGCAGCGTCCCGGTTGTGGCGACCGCGATTGCTGGATTCGCCACGCGGGTGGCTGTTTTGCAAGACCCCTCCTAGAGAATATGGATGTTGATGCTTGCTTCCTCCATGCGCCGTCTGGTCTGCGCCTTTGCGGATGACGATGTCGCGGGAGTTGCCCACCTGGCTAGGGCTTCCCTCGGCTTGCTGCTTGTTCGCAGTGGCCACGAGGAGCTGCACGCGCTCCTGCTGGTGACGAAGTTACTCTCCCTCAAGGTGTTTTAGCTCCACAACTGCCGCCTCGGCCGCCCTCATGTTCTTGGCGGGAGTGCTGTAGACGGGCTACGCTACACCTGCATGTGAATTGGCGGCGCGGTCCAATTTCGATGCCAGGTCGCGCCCCCGGTGTTGGATCTTCCTGGCGAAGCCGTGAGCCACGTTGTATTCGTGCACGGTGGCGTTCAGCCGACGCTGGTTAGCCACGACCTTGGTGGCTTCCTCCAGGAGTTTTTGGGGGTGTAGCTTCGAGCGTTGCCGCTGCAGTCGCTGGATCCGTCTCGACAACGATCGGAGCGCGCAAGTGCTGGATG
This sequence comes from Avena atlantica, assembly GCA_910589765.1. NCBI lineage: Eukaryota > Viridiplantae > Streptophyta > Magnoliopsida > Poales > Poaceae > Avena > Avena atlantica. The sequence continues at coordinate 334,542,130 of OU342733.1, forward strand.
GAGGCGGTGAGCGGGTCTTGCTCTTGCTCGGGCATGGAGTTTTCTCCTCCCGCCCGATGCTCTTGAGGCGGTCGAGGGTTTTCGCGAGCGTTCACCACCATGACTTCAACGCAACCACTCCCTACGGCTGGGCCGCGGGTGAGGGGAACGTCAAGGACGGGGGTGACCATGCTGGGGAAAGCCTCAGCGACAGTGGCGACGTAGACGCGGACGTCTCCAAAATGCATGATGGAGCCGTCGGAAGGGAAGGTGTTGCCGGCAAAGCACGCTGCATTGTCGATGACGCAGTCGAAGGCACCCAGTGTGAGAACGAGGCCAGAGGCCACGCGTTCGCCGGCGACGAGCGGAAGTCCCGTGCGGAAGATGACCCCAGCCGAAGCGCTGTGCCCCACGGTGGGAACCAACTATCGTGGTGTGGAACACGGCAGTGCCATCGGGGATGGCAAAGAAGGGACACTCGGATGCATTCGGTGGCTCACGCAACGGGTTGGGCACGGTGAACTGCAAACACAGCGACATACCCAGGTTCGGGGCCCTCTTGGCGAGGTAACACCCCTACTCCTGCAAGATGAACTATATGTGGGAGCAGATTCTCAGTACAGATGCACCTTGAGCCGTTTCCTTAGCTACTATCGAGAGCTTAGAGGAAGATGGGAGCTTGATGCTAACACTTCTATCCTTCTATGGTTGCCTACCTAGAACCCTAGCTCTGCCCTCCGTTATATACTGGTCTGGGGGGCAGATTACAGATCGGGTCCTATTGTTTACTGTTTGGATATGAGTTTGCAGGACAGGGCCAGCTGCAGGGCCCAGCCGGTGGGCTAGGACCTAGTCCTCCATTCTTTTAGCGTCATCCTTCTCTTTAATGGTCACCCGGGATTCCTTTGGGGCGTCATCCTTTCTTTAACGGTCACCCGGACTGCTTTCGCCAGTCGAGCTGACCACCTTGCTTTATCTTCGTCGGGTAGCGCTTGTCATGACGGCATGCCAGCTTGCCTGATGACGAGGGAGATCTAGAGGCGTACCCCGCACGGAGCGTCAGCACTTCCGTGCTCTCCATCGAATCCGAGGTGAGCCGGGTGGAAACGGCCACCCGCTCGGTTCTTCTGGCCGCCGGCTAGACGGGCCAGCTGGGAAGGTTATAAGCCCAGCCGGGTGTGTTTGCCAGTTAGCTGGAGTTGTCCTTCCTGAAGGCCAGGCGGCCTGCATCTTCTGGAGCCGGCCTACTTGTGCCTAGTTTCCCTACCCGGGGGTTATCCCCCCGACACGTGATATAAGTTAAACATGCTAAGGCTTGTATGGGAGACCACGGTGGGATGTGGTTTTTCTAGTCCCATGCTCGCTACCCCTAGGACCCGATTTCTTGTCTTTGGAACCGAGACGAGCGTACAACCACACGGGGCCTGGAAAACCTCACGAGCAACTAACTTGCCTAGTAGATTCCATGAGTCACATAGTTCGGGCGTTCCATTCAACATATTCATATAAAACCTTTTGAAAGATTTGGCAGATGAAGGTGCATCATAATAGGTAGGTAAGTGTGGCTGAGGTTGCTTGGGGTAGATAGCTCCCCTGGTAAACCAACCTCACCTCACATCTCTAGGGATCGGCTTCAGGACTTGACCCGTTACGGCTGAACCATCCTTAGGGCGTGACTCATGGTCTCGGCGAAAGCAAAGTAAAGGTAGAGTCTAACCACCCTATGCCGGCCTTCCAAGGAAGAGGGCTATTACTAGTGGCATTAAGAGAAGGTTAGTACGTGTGGGTAAAGTTGTACAGCCCTACAGGGTTAAATATTTTCGAAAAGTTGTGTTCACGGTTATGAACGCTTGGTGACCAGATTCTAAGATCATAGTGAACTTGTGTAAGATCCCACCTTTATAAAGGTAAAGATCCCTGTGATTGCAATGCTAGTCCCTGGATCAATGCTAGCATCCACAGTTTAAGATGAAGCACACAGATACAAAGGTCATTATTACATATCATTCCAGAGACAAAAATAGTCTTTTACAACTCCATGGCCATAGGCCTAATACAAGAGTTCAAATATAGAATAAGATAAATAAGTCTTCATCTTCATGTGCCACAGGCAAGCATGTTGAGTGTAGACTCATAACCCCTAATCATCATCAGAGTAACCTGCAACATCACAAGTTACAGCCACAGTGGGTCAATACATTGGAATAGTATTGGCAAGTGATACCTTAGTAGAATATCAGCATCTAGATACTACATGCTTTTGGCTAGTGTAGCTTAGGCTTGCTTTGCTCAAAATAGGTTTTACCTATCAGTTGAAAACACTAAGTTTTTCTTTGACAAAACTTTCCCAAGGAATCACCAATAGACATTAGTGAACCTTCACCCTTGTTCAACCACATACTTTAACTTAGAAAATTGGAATGATGAGATTCTTGATAGCTTCCATGTCTTGATGCTCAAGTTGTCCAATACCAGGGACATGGCTAAGTACTTAGATTCTTCCATCTGCAGAGGTTGTGCACTTTCCCCACAAGACTTGAATTTCACCAAGACAGGACCTTTCAGAAGCCTTCCCTTAGACCAAATGGACGCGTTCCAACCTATCATCCCACTACCACCAACTTTCCAAATGGCTAAGTTATTGCAACCTATGTGATCCAGGCAGAGCCCATAATGCCATGTGGCTGCACTAGGAGCTTCTTAACATTTGGCATCTCAAATCCCTTTGTTCCTGGGTGGCTTTCCACAAGTGAGATACACAAGGTAAACCATAGAAATGAGCCTTGTGTAACCACTCAACACAAACCATTCTTTCCATTCCACCCAGGTGTTTCATTCACTTAGTTGTTTTATTAAGCAAAAACACAAGTCAAAGACTTAGAATTATTTCTCATAGCATGAATATAATCCACCCTTGGTTGCTAATAGCTATACTAAGCATGGCAATGGTAAGCATCTTAACTTAGAGTAAATTATAACAATTCTACAACTACTAGGATTTCCCAAGCATAGCATATAAATACTTAGCAAAAATAATCATGCAAATATCTCTAATGCATAGGTGAAAATATAGGGAATAAAACATGAAGCACCACTTGCCTTGATAGTTTGGGGAGTAGCAACAATCTTCACAACCACAATCACTATTAGCACCAAAATCTACACATAAAATAATGGCACCAAAATCACATATCAAAAATATACAAACAAAAATATATGAATGCATGCAATTGCCATGTGATGATTTTTCTATACCAAACAAGGCTAGCAAACAGTACTGAAACATAAACAAGACCAAAACACACTAAATAAACTTTGTTTGATTTTTAAATCATTTTTCAAATCATTTCTATACCCAAAATAAGCCTACAAATGTCCCTGCAAAAACAACCATTTTTTACAGAGGCAAAACATTAAACACATTGCATAAACAGATAGGATTTTCTCTCCTGATTCCAATGATATAAAATTTGCAAAATTTGAACGTGGGGATCAAAAGTTATGAATTTTGCAAGTTTGAATCTCTAATAGATCAAATTTCTGTTTTAAATCTAAACTCAGGCCACGCGGCGTGTTCTGATTGGTCCGTACCGGTTCGGCTGGATCGATCAACATGGACCACATGATCTAAATGAAAACGCACGGCCAAATCTAACGCGTACCCCTTCGTTGAGTGAATCTATCGTATGCGTTAGATTTAGATCTAACGGCTACAGATCAAACAACCAAAGTTTGGCGGCGCGCGGCGACGGTGAGCGGCGGTGCGCTCAGTCTACGGCGTCGTGGTGGCTAAAGAGGGGGCTGGGGTCATTGGAGGGGGTTACCAGACTCGCAGAGGCGTGCTGGAGCTCAACGTGGCAGTGGCTTGTCAAGGGGCGCACAAACACGGTGGGAATTCCTCGTCGGAGTGGAGCCTGACGTCGGGAACGGCTGTTCGTCGTCGTTGCCGGCGTTATAGATCATGCCAAAGTGAAACAAACGGTGTGTTAGATGCGCACTAGTTCGGCGAATATGTGAGCAACAAAAAGAGAGACTGGGGTGGTCAGGAACTACCAGGGGACGTCACCGGAGTGAGACAGACGGCGGTGCTTGCTTGACGTTGAGGTTGCCGATGAATGGGAGCGCGCGCGGGCGAGTGGGTGATACTGGCAGGTGCAGAGGGAGATGGGGAACTCACTCGCGGTGTCAGGAGGGCAAGGGGCGGCGGTGGTTGGCCGAAATTCGAGCTGGAGCTCGTCGGAGCAGTGGGTGGTTCGGGGTCGATTCAGAGCAGGATAGGGGTAGAGAGAGGGTGGCGACTGGGGAAAAGGAGGGGAGGACGCAGGCGGTTAAGTACGCAAGGTCGGGGGAGAGAATTACTCGCGCAATCAATCGGATTGATGCGAGGTTGAATCACCGGAAACAGCCGGCGTAATTTGGGGAAGAAGGGGTCGCGGGGTGGAGACGACGACTGGCGTGTGGGTCCTGGCGTTCAGTGAGAGAGAGACATGCGGGGTGCGGTCTAGTCGTTAGCGACTGCGCGGGTTAGTCCAGTGGTGCGAAACGTTTTCTGCGGGGAAGAAGCTGCTAGGCTAAATGGGCTGAGTGGGCTGGGTTGGGCTAGATTAGTTAGTTTGTTTTATTTTTTTCTCCCTTTCTCTTTTTCTTTTTCTGATTGAATTTCTAGTTTGAATTCAAATGCTCAAATCAAATCTGTTTCAAATGAAATTTTCTCCGATCATTTGTTTGTTGATTCTTTCATCCTGGGGTGTGTAACACATCTGTTCACACTCAAATTCAAAATGGGTTTGAAAATGAAATTTAAAACAAGCCTTAGTTTAAAAGTTTATAAATAGTATAGGAATGGTTTATAATCCCTAATTTGTTTTTGACAACCTTGACCAAACCTTAGAAACAACACTCAAAGTCTAGCTCAAAACCTTACTGATTAAAATAAGTATTTTTCTTAATAGAAGGTAGTAATATGGCCATAGCCTTGTTTACATAAAATAATGAGCATTCAGATGCTCCTGTTTTTGTAATGCCGTTGAAAAAGAACCCTAAATGATCATGAATGCATGGATGATATGCAAAGCTTTGAAAACATGATTTTAGGGATGTTACAAATCTAAACCCCTTAAGGTGAATCTCGCCCTTGAGATTCGGATTGGCTAGCAAATAGGTGAGGGTGGTCTTTCCGAAGATCATCTTCTCTTTCCCATGTTGCTTCTTCTTCGGAATGATGGTTCCATTGAACTTTGCAGAACTTGATAGTCTTAGTCCGAGTAACTCTTTCTGTAGTCTCAAGAATCTTGATGGGTTTTTCCTCATAAGTGAGATCACTTTCCAATTGAACCTCCTCCAAAGGTATAGTATCCTTCAAAGAAGTCTCCTCCATCCCTGGATGGCATTTCTTTAGCTGACTCACATGAAACACATTGTGAACGGCAGACAATGATTCTGGAAATTCAATCTCATAAGCTACTTCTCCTTTACGACTCAGAATCTTGAATGGTCCAACATATCTCGGGGCCAATTTTCCTTTGACTCCAAATCTCTTCATTCCACAAAGTGTTGACACTCTAAGATAAGCTCTATCACCCACTTCATAGGTGACTTCTCTACGCTTAGGATCTGCGTAGCTCTTCTGTCGGGACTGTGCTATCTTCAATCTGTCCTTAACTAGCTTGACTTTCTCTTCAGCCTCTTTGATTAGCTCTGGTCCGAACAAATTTCTTTCACCCACACCATTCCATAATAATGGGGTGGTACACTTTCTCCCATAGAGGAACTCAAACGGTGCCATCTCAATACTAGCTTGATAGCTGTTATTGTAAGAGAATTCTGCGTAAGGCAAACTTTCATCCCAACTGGCTCCATAGTCTAGAGCACATTCTCTCAACATATCTTCGAGAATCTGGTTGGTCCTTTCTGTCTGTCCATCAGTCTGAGGATGAAAAGCAGTGCTGAATTCCAATATCGTTCCCAATGACTCATGTAGTTGCCTCCAAAAATGAGAGGTGAACTGAGTTCCCCTATCAGATACAATACTCTTGGGTACTCCATGCAGACACACAATCCTATTCATGTATATCTTGGCCAACTTAGAAATTGTATAGGTTGTCTTCACGGGTATAAAATGAGCCACTTTAGTTAGGCAGTCCACTACTACCCAAATAGAATCATACCCTGACCTGGTCCTTGGCAATCCAGTGATGAAATCCATGCCAATCTTGTCCCACTTCCAATCAAGAATAGATAGTGGTTGTAGCAATCCTGCTGGTTTCTGATGTTCCGCTTTCACTCTACTACATACATCACACAAAGAAATATGTTCGACGATGTCCTTCTTGAGATTATTCCACCAAAATCTTGCTTTCATATCCATGTACATTTTGGTGTTACCCGGATGAATGGAATATGGTGAGTTGTGTGCCTCCTGTAAAATCAGTTTCCGGAGCTCCGGATCTTGTGGAACGCAGATACGTTTTCCATACCATAAAGTACCTTGTTCGTCTTCATGGAATCCTTTGGATTTTCCCTTGCCTATCTTTTCCTTAATCTCTTCAATTTCCTTGTCTGTCTTTTGGGCTTCTTTTATTTTGTCCAACAAAGTGGGTTGAACATCCAATGACATGAGATGTCCTTCAGGTACAATCTCTAATCCGAGGTCTCTAAATTGGGCACACAGATCATCTGGCAACTCTCCCTTAGTAAGGCCATTCAAAAATACTTTACGGCTTAGAGCATCCGCTACAACATTTGCTTTACCGGGTTGGTATTGCAAACTCAAGCCATAGTCCTTGATGAGTTCTAGCCATCTTCTTTGTCTCATGTTGATTTCTTTGTGAGTGAATATATACTTCAAAACTTTTGTGATCTGTGAACACTTCACACCGCTTTCCCAAAAGATAATGTCTCCATGTTTTGAGTGCATGGACAATAGAGGCTAACTCTAAATCATGAGTAGGGTAATTTACCTCATGAGTTTTGATTTGTCTCGAGGCATACGCCACAACTTTTCCTTCTTGCATTAGAACTGCACCTAATCCATGATGAGATGCATCACAATACACTTGGAAGTCTTTCTCCAAATCTGGCAGACATAAGACTGGTGCTATCACTAGTCTCTTCTTTAATTCTTGGAAAGTGAGTTCACATCCTTCAGACCAAGCAAATTTCTTGTCTTTCTTTAGTAACTCTGTCATTGGCTTAGCTACTTTGGAGAAATTCTCAATAAACCTTCTGTAGTATCCTGCCAAGCCAAGGAAACTACGAATTCTTTTACTGACTTAGGATATTCCTATTCAGTTACAGCTGACACTTTAGCGGGATCAACTGCTACACCATCTCCTGACACAATGTGTCCAAGAAATCCAACTTCATATAACCAAAATTCACACTTGCTGAATTTGGAATACAGCTTATGCTCTCTAAGCTTCTCAAGTATCAAACGCAAATGTCCTTCAGGCTCTTCTTTGCTCTTGGAGTAGATCAAAATGTCATCGATGAAAACGACAACAAACTTGTCAAGGAACTCCATGAACACACCTTGTTCATCATATTCATGAAGTAAGCTCGTGCATTGGTCAAACCAAATGGCATCACGGTGTACTCATACAATCCATACCTAGTGGTGAAAGCTTTCTTAGGTATGTCTTGTTCTCTTATCTTGAGCTGGAAATAACCTGATCAGAGATCAATCTTTGAGAACACACAGGATCCTTCCAACTGATCAAACAAGTCATTGATTCTAGGCAAAGGGTATTTGTTCTTGATAGTCACCTCATTGAGTGAACGGTAATCTATGCATAACCTTTGACTTCTATCCTTCTTTTCCACAAACAAAACTGGTGCTCCCCAAGATGAAGAACTTGGTTGAATAAATCCTTTCTGC